>VYXD01018775.1:461938-559276 GCA_013397195.1 Hylia prasina | reverse complement strand
GGGGGGGGGGGGGGGAAGAAAAAAAAAAGCAGCTTTTGAAGGGGTTTTTTTTTTAATAATTGTTTCTTACAGGAAAGGTCCTGTAAATATATGTTCTGCTTGTCAGGTCTACAGCTGAAGTCAGGGTGTCATTATCTTTGCATCAAAGGGGTTTGCTGCCTCAGCCAGGACCAAAAATGTGCTTAATCTGCTTACATTTGTCCCAGCCTGGTCGTAGGTTCCCCTCTCGTGGTGACTCTGTGTATGGCACGACAGCACTAAAACCAGCATAACTGAGGGCAAAGTTGTATTAGTAAGTTAAAATAAAATAAAGCCGAAATAGCTGTAGTTATGCAAGCACAAGAGTTATTTCAAGTATTCTTTAAGTACAAAGCAAAAGATGTGATTAGCATGAAGAAGCAAAACCTAAAGCAGAAGATACCTGTGCCCATTTCACACACATTTCAACTCACAATTTGATTAGCAGGACTGAAACTCAAGGCTCACCTCCCAGTTACTTTGCTGCTTACAAAATCACTGACACCACCATAAGCAAATGCAAAAATGTACGTTAAGTTTTTGCAGCATTTTCCTCCCTCTTCTACACATTGTGCCTTTAAAACTATATAAAGCTATCATAGGGCTGTGGAGAATTAGGACAGCTGAACTGTGACCTGGTTCACTGCTGATTTCCTCAAACAGAGCCTCTCCTTGGTCAAGTCAGTCTGTGAAAGTGGTTATTAGCAGAATTAGAGGTAGCATATTCTTTGTTAACAGCAGCTATGATGCTTTCAAAACTTGGTCTGTTATAGGACATTCAGTATGCTAAAAATATAGTTAAACATAACTGGCCTCATTTAAAAAAAGTGGAAGTTCTCTATTTTAGATTTGTCCTTTCATGCAAATGTACCTTTTTGCCTAGATGATTTTTCCATGAGAAAAATTTGCTTCTGCAAAATCATAATGGGGGGAAGAAGGGCTTCACCACCCTTTTTCAACTTCGTGTCAGCAGTACAGGTTGAGCTGGATTGATTCAACTTGTATTAAAACATTTGAGCTCATTTGATGGATGAGTATTTCCCATAAAAGCTTTCAGGTCTAAGGTGGATTTTCCCTTTGCAAGGCAGATTTATTATTCAGATGCCTAAGGATCTCCTGTGGTCCCAATTCCTCAATAATTCAGCATTTTTTGTTGCAGTGGCCTGTACATCTCCTGGAGGAGGTGCTCCATGGCAAAGATAAGGCCACGAGGTCCTCTGCCAAGAAATACTTTTATTTTACATTGATTGAAAGCAGATATTTCCGTAAGGGAAAGCATTTTGATTTGCAATTTTTTGTTTCTTTTTTTTTTTAAAAAAAGAAAAGTCTGACAAAACAAATGCAGGGAGGGAAATACTGAAAACAAAGTAAACTGGAAAAGAACAAATATATTTTTATACTTTGAGTTCTGGGGATGGAAATGTATTTCAAGAGATCTGTTTCCTAAGGAGCAGAGATTTGGATCTTTACAGAGCTATGCTGGTTTGTAATCAAAACAAATGTTTATACTACAAACTTTAATCAACGATGACAAACAGGTTGTGGTTTTTTTCCATCCAAGAAAAGCTTGGGGTTTTAATACCAGATTTGCTTTGGATTAATGATTTAGGCCTCTAGTCCTTCAACTAGTACCCACAGCAAACCTGGATGAAGGCCTATTTGTCATTAAAGCTGTGGCTATTTGCTTTGTTTCTAGTTTATTTCTCCTTGAAGTTGAATGTCCCTGTTCAAAGTCGAATTGTCAATCAGTAGGGAAACTTTAGGAAAAGGAAAGTTGGAGACAACCTTTATCAGACACA
Source organism: Hylia prasina (assembly GCA_013397195.1). Taxonomy (NCBI): domain Eukaryota; kingdom Metazoa; phylum Chordata; class Aves; order Passeriformes; family Sylviidae; genus Hylia; species Hylia prasina. The sequence continues at coordinate 557,459 of VYXD01018775.1, read as the reverse complement.
CAAAATTATCTGTTAACTTCTTGCGTGCAAATCTGTGTTTAAAAGTACCATTTTAGAAAAAGATAAAAGTTTAGAAGAACTGCTTTAACAATATTAAGGGGTTCTTTTAGATTCATCAGAAAAATTGCAGACTTCTGGACTAATTTAATGTCAGAGTTGAACAAACAAATTGTTTCCTTCACTTCCTTCTTTTCCTGTTCTGCTTAGATATTTGATAGGAGTTTTCTTTCCAAGTGTAACCTCAGCAGCTGGATCACTAAAACTGTTAAATGCCAGCTGTGCACTCACAGCTTTATAAACTCCTTATTCCCTCAGGGCCCTCACATGGTGACTGAGGAACTGCACTCCATCAGCTTTGAAACACAGGTCTGCCTGTATGGATTGACCATAAATCTGGAAGTGAGTATTTGGGACAGATTATCTGGGGCAGGAGTAAAAGGCATTTTCCAGCAGTTTATAGAATTACAGCTGTGTTGGGCCACACCGCAGATCTGCCTGCCCTCAGTGAGGCCCTAACACAGTAACCACAATCAGACACAAGACTTCCAGAACTTCTGGAAAAGAAGTCTACGCTTTGGGAAGAAAGAGAGGCTAAAAAACCAAAGCACAGCACAGCACTAATACTTTCCTCAGCAGCATTTACACAGGGCACTCATTCTCTCCACCAGACCAGCTCTTTGCCTGTGGTGATGATTTCCAATGTCAGCCAACTGCCCAACGCATGGGCCTCTATTATTTGGTACAATCTGTCAACCAACGATCCTCAGGTAGGTCCTCGGTATGCAAACACCAACTTCCTGCTTTTTTACATTTGTATTATTTGGTTACTGAATACATTAGGTATAAAAAAAATATGTATTTCCCTCTTGAACTGGCCTTATTTTGTCCCGTACACTGTTATCAACATCACACTTTACTGTTGTTCTCTTTATCTTTCTTTCCCTGCCCTGATAGAAAACCACATGCACCCTTAGCTTTTCTTTTTGTAGCCTAAAGTAGTAGTTCTTAAGAAAAGGTACAGGCCTTCTCCACATCTTCTCTAACTTCTTTAGTTTTAATTTATGTTTCTTGGGTGTGGCTGACTAAAACTAGACCTGTTAGAAAATTATTCTACCAGTGCAACTCCAAACCATGAAAGCAGGCATATAGGTGAATCTGTAATGTACTTAAGTGCTGCTTTCCCCCATGGATTTTATAGGAACTTGTGCTTTCTGTGAAGAAGATTATAAATGTTAAGTGGCAGCTTCTAGTGGCTCTAACCCTGAGCAAAGGCAGAATCATTCTTTCTAAGGCTCCAGCTGTCTCAGCACATATTTTAGATTCAGTCAGTGTTACTGTGTTTGCAGATTGTGGAATAGTGCTGTCAATGGCTCTCAGGCTTTCAGCTGGGGATTAGTGCAGTCACACAGATGCTCAGAGGAGGGAAAGGGTCAGACACTCCACCATGGTGGCAGGCCAGCTGACCAGCAGGCTGGATTGCATTATCACTCTGTGATACTCCAAAGAGTTTTTGCAGTCCTCAGTTCATCTNATAAAATAAAATAAAATTAAAATACTAAGATAAGCCAAATTATTCAACAGCACATCACCATATCAGTATGTAATGGTTTAAAGTTTCCATGCACTAAACATTAAAATATAGTGAAAATATCTAGGGTTTTTTTGACAGGATTTAAGCATATTTTCAGTCTTTACACAGGACACTACCAGAGGCATAGCAAGGTATTTTAGCACCCAAGATGCACACAGGGACTTCAGCTCTGTCTAGGAGTCTCACCCCACAACCCTGCTTGGGCAGCCCACTGGACCTTGCTGGGTGCCTGCAGGTAGGAGGGCCCACACACATTTGCTTCCCAATGCTTCCCCACACACAGAGCTCACTTTCAACACTTCCAGATTCTGCTCAAGTACTCCTCTTACAGTCTGATATGTATTTCATGGTTGCCATCTAAACAAAGCATTCATTCTGTTGCAGAATTTGTCTTTCTTCAACAACCCCCCTGCTGCCACTTTAAGCCAGCTCTTAGAAGTACTGAGCTGGCAATTTTCATCATACGTTGGTCGTGGGCTCAATTCTGAACAGCTCAACATGCTGGCAGAGAAACTTATGGGTAAGTGTGTAGAAATATACAGATTTTATTTGCTTTGGGGGTTCTTACATTTGGTAGCTACAGGTAGGGGCTTTAAGCACATGTTGTGGTTTAGCACCAGCTGGCAACTAAGCCCCACACAGCCATTCACCTCCCCAAGAGCGAAATGGGGAGAGAACTGGAAGGGTAAAGTGAGAAAACTCATGAGTCAAGATAAGGACAGTTTAACAGGTAAAGCAAAAGCCACACATGCACACAAGGCAAACAAGGAATTAATTCACCACCTCCCATCTGCAGGCAAGTGTTCTGCCTGGAAATCAGGGCTGGATTCATCACACAAAGAAGTTACTTGGGAAGATAGACGCCATCCCCCAAACATCCTCTCCTTCCTCCTTCTTACCCCTAAGTTTACATGCTGAGCATGTCACCATATGGTGCAGAATATCCTTTTGGCCAGTTAAGATCAGCTGCCCCAGCTGTGTCCTATCCCAGCTTCTCAGCACTCCCAGCCCCTTTGCTCATGGGGTGGGCTGAGAGGCAGAAAAGACCTTCACTGTGTGTAAGCCCTGCTCAGCAAGAACTAAGACATCTCTGTATTACCAACACTGTTTCCAGCACAAATCCAAAACATACCAGCTACTGTGAAGAAAATGAACTCTACCCCAGCCAAAACCAGCATGGCATGACCTCCACTTCCAGAACTGATGTCAAAAATGTCACAATGACATTTTTTTCTTTAAAGAAAAGCAGGCATTAGCTTATTCTTATCACAAAGTAATTCAACTTTGGAACTTGAGGCTGCTCAACTGAAGGAAGAGGGCATCAAAGTCACACTGAACTGTGATGTTATTTTGCTTCCTTAACAATTATCTCATACATCTGAAATCAAAAGGAAGTATTTTTGCTTGCTTATGAGGTTTGCTTTGGGGTTTGTTTCATTTTAACTAGCTGTCCTTGTGGGTCTGTTCATTTCTGGGATCTCACCAGAGATGCTTCACTGGTGTCAGCACAGGAAAGAGGCCCTGTAACTTCAGCAAGATGAGCTACTGACTACTTTGAGATGCAAATGTGCCCCAGAAGGGAGAGGGCCTGGGGAAAGCTGAAACTGAGCACGCCGTGTTGCAAACACCAAGTCAGAGGCTACTTTAGGCAAATATTTCCAAAACTATTATCACCTGCTTCAAAATAATACAGAAAACCAGATCTACAGTCCCTTAGCATGCCCCCATCCCTTCCTCTCTCCCCCATCAGGATGTACTGTACTTCTCCCCTCACCCCCCTCCAACTATACAGGTATCAAGCAACACCTATTTCATAACTTCAGAATAATACATGCACCATTTGGACTTTTATTATTATTATTTCTTTCAGGACAGCAAGTCAGTTACAATGATTATCAACTGTCCTGGGCGAAGTTCTGCAAGGTATCGTTCCAAAAATAAAACTAAACTCTTATTTCTCATCACACCCACAGCCATGCCTATCTCTGTTTCTCTGATGCTGCTGATAAGATTCCCACTTGCCATATGTGGGACTTTCACCTCAGCACAATCACATCCCTTGTAAAAATTTAACTAGGAAAGAAACACTTCCAGAAGCATAAAGCTTGGGATTTGGGATCTACTTCACTACATTGCTACAGATATCAGAAACTGCCATTGTAGTGTGCCTTATATATTTCTGTAAATGAACAATTGAAAGTCTTACCAAAGCATGCAATACATTTTTCATAAAGCCTAAGTAAGATTTTTCATATGTTTAGTTTTGACCTAAATTATTTCAGGACAGTCAATATATGCAATAACTTTGATGAGGAACAGGGAATGTATTGATAAAGCAGGGTAAGTTCATTTAATTTGTATGAACTACATTTTTAAACAAGTACAGAACCTTGGAAGGACACTCAACTTTCTTATCTTCTTTTCACTCAAAATATAAATTTGTAACTAGGAAGAAACCACAGATGTGATTTTTATTCTCCTTGAAGAATGAGGTGCTTCCAATGCATATCTTAAAAATCAGTTGGTTTTATGTCAGGTTGAAAGAGAGATGTTACTCAAAACCACAGCTCAAATTGTCATTCTCACTTGAGCAAAGTAGCTTATTCTTAAGAAACTGAGAAGAAACTGTCATGTGAATGTTGGGTAACATCACTCTCATGATTTTCCTCTCGTGTGTGTTGGTTTTGTTTTGTGGGTTTTTTTTAACTGTTAGGAACATTTGCCTGGGAAGTCTTTTACCTTTTGGGTTTGGCTTGAAGCAATCCTGGACTTGATTAAAAAACACATTCTTCCCCTTTGGATTGATGGGTGAGCAACAAGGGAACTGTTGTATATTGATCTCTCTCCACATTTTCTCTGTCCTTTACTAATCTCAGTTTTAACCATGCAGAGGACTGCTTGCAATGAGTTTAACACTTCTGTCTCCCTTCTCCCATTCATGACTTTTGGAAATTGCTGCCAAAGGGGAACACCATGGGATCTCTTAGAAATGCAGGTTTTGATCTATTCTTCAGTTCTGTCTATGCAATCAAGTACTGGGATAAATTTCATCAGGTTTCATAGTCCTTTGAGCCATACAGCGCCATACTCCACATGTAAATCACACAAAGCTTTGGTCGTAGCGCCCAAGCCTTATAAAGCTTTGTAACCAGGTTTTGAACACCTGGATAAAGATCAAGGCCAGGCTGGATAGCTTTGAGCAATCTGGTCTGGTGAAAAATGTCCCTGTCTATGGCAGAGGGTTTGGAACCAGGTGAACTTTAAGGTCCCTTCCAACTCAGGCCCTTCTATGATTCTACACATTGCACAGATCGAAGTCTGTATTTTTTCCTAAAAGTAAACCCATTATTTCCTGTTATACCTCAGGTACGTAATGGGATTTGTAAGCAAAGAAAAGGAACGAATTCTGCTGAAAGACAAGACACCAGGAACATTTTTGTTAAGGTTTAGTGAGAGCAATCTGGGTGGAATTACCTTTACTTGGGTGGATCAGCTAGAAAATGGTAAGTATAATTAAAAGAAATAAAAAACCAAGCCAACAACTAAACCAAAACCAACCCAAACTCTGCAATATACCCGCAATACAGGAGTCAAGTTTTGTTTGGTTTGAAAGTAAAATTCACATGTATCATGTCATAGTGTGGTTTTGGACAAGATACAAGTATCATAATTTCTCAAACACAAACCAAAACTCTGACATTCTACCTCTGAGCTCTTTATATTAACAAAGCTCTCTATGAGGTGTACCTGCTAACTGCAGGCTTTAGATTTATTTGCAGAAACTAAATATTGAAAGACGCTAACATAGGTAAGAACAGGTAAAGCCTGTGCAAGTGTAAACCTCAAAAGAAAGGCAAAAATGTGTTCCAGCTGCAGTTGCTCATCTACAGATTATGCTGCCTTTGTGTTTTTTGCAGGAGATGTAACATTTCATTCGGTGGAGCCCTATAACAAAGGGCGCTTAGCTGCCCTGCCCTTTGCCGACATACTGCGCGATTACAAAGTTATCATGGCAGACAACGTTCCTGAAAACCCCCTGAAGTACCTGTATCCAGATATCCCCAAAGATAAGGCCTTTGGCAAACACTACAGCTGCCAGCCAAACGAAGGTTAGGCTCTCCTTCTCTATCTACCCTTTCTGCACAGCAGCTGCGAAGTCAAGAGGCAATTTGAGGAATGTAGGGAGAGGAGGGAAAGAACAGATTAAGATGCCTCCTTTAACAGTCAGCTTCAAGAGAACTGTTTTAACATGTCTCTGTCATTTAGACAGCTTCGTTTTGCAAATACATCCCTGGTCTTAGAGGTTACAATAGAGGTGATGACAATATTTAAAAGAAGCTAAGAAATGGAATTTTTTTTTTTTCCCCTGAGTGTTGCATCACAAAATTCAGTGCTTGGGTGTTCAAAGGAGAGGAAACTGAAAAGTCATCCTGCTTATTGGCTTCATAGTTGTGTTACATTGTAGCATGCTGTCTCTTTAATTTCAAGAAAACTCAGTATTTCCCAAAGACCTTGGAAGCCTTACTTTGTTTTATTTCATGCAATGGAACCCTAAAACAAAGGCTGTTTATCTGCACCACCTTTTCCCAATAAACTGCACAATTACAAAATTATTATGGCAGACAATGCTCCCAAAAACCCCTGGCAACTGCACTGGAAAATGCAAAAAGGCTAAACAAGGATGATTCCAAATATGTTCAGGCCCACGTTCTTTTTTGTCCAAGTTACAAGTCAGCTCATTTTTAGATCAAATTCCTTCTTGCTTAAAGAGAGCCCCCAAAGCCTTACTTTTTTAATAGATAAAACACATTATTCTAGACTTTCAGTATCAAAGGTTACAATTCCATTTGAACTCAAATTCCTACACAACTCAAAAATATTTGGAGGCTGCAGTATTTTTCTCCCTCTTCATTTTAACTCAGTGGACTTTGCCTAATGCTCCAATCCTCTAAAATCTTACACATATGCTTAATTTCATGCAAAAGACATTGCTGAAGTTGTATCTGTAGAGACAGAGCTCCAAGCATTTGCAGAACTGGAATCTGAAGGCTCAGATTATCAAACTTAAAGAATTGTATATTTGCTTTGCAGGCCTAATGAAATCTCTTTCATCAGGTGTGGTATTATATTGTTATATTGTGATACATATCAAGGGAGCACAGGCAATTCTGTGACTAAGACCTGAACTCAAGGACTAATCTCAGGAATTCCCCTCACTTTTATGGCTATTTATTTATGCAGGATCTTTTCAATTTATTTTTGTCCACAAGTAATCAATTCAACCAGATAATAAAATGACTAGACAATATTTAATTTCTCTACTATTTATTCTAGTCTCAAAGCCCTCGGATGGAGGAGGGAAAGGTTATGTTCCTTCTGTATTTATCCCAGTCTCCAAAATGTAAGTATCCTCACAGGTGTGTTACACTTCAACTGTTGTTTTTATTTAATTTACATCCCGTTTCAGAGTTTCCCCTGCCTCCTTTCCCCAAACTATTTGAAAATAGTTTGGCAAGGACTGCTAATGACAAGAAAGGGAAGTAAAGGACTTCACCTGTACAGTGCTTTTCCCATTCATGGGGCAAACCATTTGTAAAAATTGAATGCGGATCTTACGGTACTCTGATCAACATATCTTTCACTGTCTCTTTTTCTCCAGCAGCTGATATTAGGGCCAAGAAAAGAGATGATAAACCTGACTCTGCCTCCTACATTTTTAAGTGTATGCCAGGTTGTTGGCATGAACTTACAGGGCCACCAGCAAGCCTGAGTACAGGGTTAACAAATTTAAAAAACATTCACCATACTCCACTGATATGCATAAGTTTTTCCAAGATTATTTTTGTATATTTTTTGTTTGCTTTATTCTTTTTAGCTTAAATGACTCCACAGAACCACATTCTCCATCAGATCTTCTTCCAATGTCTCCAAGTGTTTATGCTGTGCTGAGAGAACACCTGAGTCCCACAGCCATTGAAACTGCTGTAAGTTGTAAACTTTGCTGCTCATAAGTAAATATTAAGCAAACAGGATACAGCACAGATGATGGTTAATAAAAGGCTGCTTGTACAACTACGAAAGCAATTCCTTCATCACTTGCTGCATTACATTCTGAAACAATGGTGCAGATATTTCCTATTCTAAATGGTGCAGGATACTGCAAGCATCTTGAAAGTACTGGAATTGTCTGACGTGTTGGCCAATGAATCATAAATGTCAAAACACAAAGATCCCAGGGTTCTTGCACAAATGAAGGCTTTATATTGGCAAATACATGTCATTTATTCTCTGGAAAGCACAAAGGCCTGGACTTGCTCAGGGGAACTACCCAAAGAACATAAGAATTTCCAATTCAGCAAACTTGCACAACTTTTTCACACTGCAAGACTTTATATGAGGTTTCAAAGTGCAAAATTAAAAGTCAACTAAAACAATTTTAGCAAAGAAAAGTAATAATAACTTAGTATATAGAAAGATGAGGAAAATACTCTTCAAATATCCTAGTAAAAAAAATTTCTCTTTTCCTTATTAACTAGAAGTGATGTTCTGAATCGTCATGGTTCAGAGTCCTTAGAGCAATGATGTATAGCCAGGTGGGGATTTGTCCAGCAGACTATTCCCAGGAAACACAGCAGTGGTTTGACTCTAGCAGCTTTAGAAGAAAATCTTCTTTTTCGGTACTAGCCCTTAACTTTCTGTATGTTCAATGATTTATGATCTTAAAATGGTTATATATTTAAAAGCCTGCCAACTCCCCTTCAAATACCTCTCTGTAAACATTTCTTACCCACAAACAGAACAAAACTAAACCAGAATCCTGATTGTCAGTGATTAGAAATACAGTTAAACTTTATATATAAACAGATGAGTTCTTTAATACATCAACTTGAAGATCCACTCAAGAACAAAACATCTTTTTTATTCTTCACTTTTTCCTTTGATAGCACTCATGATAAACTAGTTCTTTAGCTGAAAATTAAATAACCAGCCTAAATTAAAATTCTGCATTAAAACCTACCCTACCCCATCCAAGACATGTCTCCACTTATTTCCATTTTGGTTTATAACATTAGGAAAAGATTCTGACCTCCTCAACTGCACTTATGAACTATGCACGCATTTGCTTTCCTGGAGTTTCATCAGAGTAAAGAATAGTTGGATTCACTTTCGTTTAACATCAGGCTCCAAACATTTTTGGTTTCTTTTTGCATGCACACTAAATCTCAAACCAGCTCTGTTCAAAGCTTCAAAATAAGCTGTGACCATGGCCATAGTTCAGGAACACCCCACAAAAAGAATGTGCCTGGTAGCAAACTGCAAGGGTTAAAAACAATTTTAAAGGTGGTTCGGTGCTGCTAGATGGTAAGTGATATCTCTGTAGGCTCTTACTAGAAATCTTTTCAAGTTCTGCTAAAAATTGCATGAGGAAAATAGTTTTAGAAGATTTTTAAAGAATTCATTCTTTCCCTTTTCCATTCAATTTACCTTGCTAAATGAAAATGAGGAAAACATGGAGGATTCTCTTTATCAAATTCACACAACAAGCTACCTTGCTGAAGAGCTGGCTTAGTACAGCAAGCAGACAATCTGCACTATTAAAGCAATACTTTTTCTCCATGAAATGCCAATAGGAAAGCATCGTGTGAGATACAGAAAACAAGAGTGAAATCTGCAGCAGGACAAAATATCCTACAACTCAGTAACTTAGTCTTAGCAAGATATACTTTCTGCAGTCTTGCTGAATTCTCTTCTATCCCCCCAAGTCCAGCTTCCCTTACCCATCAAAAAAAACCAGTACTCCAGGAAGAACCCTGCAATACATATCCACAGGCTGCAAGAACCACAGAAGTTCATACAGAAATAAATACCATGCTTATTCTTATCATAAAAGTTTCCTACACAGTGTCTGCTAAAGAGCATTCCTCCATTTTATAAATAACTAGAAACAGGATTTTCAGATCCTTATCCGTTTGTATGACATTGTCAAAGTGACTCTGCAGTTACCTTGAGCCAGAGAAGGTTTCATCTGCAGGTCTTTTGAATGAACAGCTGTGAGTGCCAGGAGACTAATCTTTTCCTTCTTTTCTTCTAGCTGAGTTCTCCTTACTCAACTGACTGAAGTGCTCATACTGGGAAAATTAGTCGTGTGAACATTGGATGCGTTAAAGAAGTCATGATGTTTTTTTTCCTGTCACCTCTGAAAGTCAGCTTTTCCTGGAAACTATTACGTTATTCTCAGGCCTCTTTCTGTTATCAATAACACATAAACAAGGAATTTTCTCCCTAGGGATTCAAACAGCCTTTTGCAAGTCAGATTTGCTGTCATCAGTGAAAAAAAGATGAAATCCGTTCTGGCTTGGGAGTCATCTGAGTTCAGTGGGGGCCCAGCAGAGATAAATTTTACTTGCTAATTTAAATAATTTCCATAGAATTGCTGTAAATATGAAATCACAAGAACAAAATGTTTTGCTTCTGGAGACAGCATAAAAAGATAACTAAAGACATTAAAATGTTTGCAGAAATTAGGATTTATTATGTTAAGTACTTTCTGCTTAATCATAATCTTGTACACCACTGATTTAGATACTATTGCAAAGCAAAGATTCTTGTTCCCCTGACTTTAAATGTTCCAGAGGTGTCTGGGATCTGCTTTTCTCCAAAGATGAATTGCCTTCAGCATAGAGTTTTATCTGACACCACAGCAGAAGTTGTGGAAGGCAGGTAGTAAAGGCTGGGGAGAGGAGGGAGTTCCAAAAAGGAAGCAGACACAAAACTTTTGGTGTTAAAAAGGCTGTCTCCATTTCACCACTTGAAGAGAGAGTTAGTAAAACTTCCCCCTCTCACAAAATAGTTGCAGAAGTAAATCTGTTTGGGCAGGAAGCACTCAGATACTCCAGCGAGTACTGTCAGAAAGTCTACAAATAAAAAGTCCCAATCTGACACAGTTTGGATGCTAACTGGTCAATGCCAACAGGGAAGCAGTTTTTAAAAACAGTTACTGAAGAGCTGCATCATTTGCTGACCACCTGGAAAGTTGTGCTGCATGTAATAACATGCCTCTCACAGACTCATTTATTAAGCAGGACAACTAGTTTTTGTAAAAATGGTAAATTTCCCTCTTTAAATACTTTTTTTTTTCCTTTCAGGCATGTTTATGGCTGAGTTTGGGTTGCTTGGTTTTGTTGTTTGGTTTTATTTGCCCCAGTGTTATCCCTAAAATCTCTGTTAAGAGAATAATAAACAGGCAACTCCAAGGCCACTTGTATTTCACAAATGTAGACTCAATTAAGATGCAAGTCAAGATGGTTAATGCACGCAAAGTTTTTAAAACACAAACCCTTGAATATTTGCACCTTACTGCTTTCTCAAGCAGGTATAAATGATACTTCTGCAATGAAAACATAACCTCCTTGAATCAGTAAGACACGGATTTTACTTTCATTTCTCTTTTCATCCATGCTATTCAAGGTAATTGAAAGCCAGTGAGCAGAAACAAAGTAATGAGATGTTTTTGTGATACATGGAAGTAGATTTCAAAGAAACAAAGACATCTCTGCTTATTACACTGAGTGATTCAAAGCAAGCTGCACATAAGTTCGGCAAGCATCACATATAAAATGAAAAAAAAGAGCAGTTCTGTATATAGCTTGGTAATATCTGTAATTTATATAACCACCATGAATAAAATCAGATTTTGGCTTCAAATTGCATACCTGGACCTCTGTGGATTTTTTTCAAGGCACAACAAAAACAATCTTGCTGCCTTTTGGCTGACCTTAAACTGAGCTACAAACAGTAACACAGACTTCTAAAGCAGGAAACATGACCTCCCCTCACATCAGCTATTGCATGCCTCTTCATTCCATACAAACAACATGGGGGACACCTTTTATTTTCGACCATCTAAAATTCATGAGAAGTACTGTAAGGAAAAATCAGACATGGCATGAGAAACAATCTCCTTTTTCCTTCTTCCCTGCTCTCCAGGCAAGGCAACCCTTCAGGACTCTCAAGTATTAACTTCAGCCCAGTATAACTGGTGTTTCTGAACAGCATCATGGATCAGGTTTTGGCATGACAGTTCCTGCTATTGCTTCAGAACAGATTTTTGCAGAGGGCAGGCTTAATATTTGGTTGAAAAGATGTGCCTTGAGATTATTTCACTGCTTTAAAGGAACACTGGAATAATTATCTGAAGGATGAATATATACAGCCCAAGCCTCCCCCTTCCATTAAAAAAGTGGGAATTTTATCCTTATGCCGCAAAGTAAGAACACGGCTCTCCAGTGAAACGATGGTCTGGAGGAAAAAACAAAAAAAGGGAACCCAGAAAAAAACAACAACAAAAAAAATCTCCTTTTAAGTACTTCTACTAACCGTGCTTGTGCTTTCACTGTTTTGCAACAAAAAAGTTAAAAAATGTGATTGTTTCGTGCTTTGTCTTGGTGTGTTCCTGTAACGATCCTAATTAAAAAACATAAAAATTGTCAGTTACTTTCTTCCATAGCTTCTATTTATAGCCATGGTTATAGATCTACTAGTCCCTAGTATTTCATGCCAAGACGTGTACCAAACAGACCTCGTATTCCTTTCTTTCGTGGAGTAAGACCTTGCCCCTCCATGCGGGGAGGGATGGGGCTCAGAGTACCCTGGAGATGCGCAGCAAAGCCTGGACTTCAATACCCCGGTCTTTTGTCTGCTTCAAACACCAGACAAAACCCGAAATGGCTATGTTGAACCAAGAGACAGCGACAGCATCCCTACGACCAAGGCTTAAAGAAGTAGGGAAGGGAGACAACGCTCAGCCGCCGAGCTTTTATGAGCGCCGGCGCTGGCAGAGCGGGCCGGAGCGCCGGTGCCGGCAGCCGATGCCAGCAGCCGCAGCTGCCCCGGCCCGGCCCCCTCAGGGCCCCGCGCTGGTTTCGCTTTCGCCCTCCCGGCCCCGCCGCCTTTCCCAGAAGTCACGTGACGCACCCGCTGCCCGGGAACTCCCCCGGCCCGCCCCCGGCCCGCCTCCGCGCATGCGCACTTGGGCGCGCGGCTCCGCGATCTCAGCCGACAGCGGCGAGCCGGACCGGAGGTGAGGGGAGCGGGCGTGAGGGGCCGGGGACGGCGCTGGGAGCGGCACTGCGGGGCACTGCCAGGCACTTCCCGCGCCTCGGCGGCTGGGGGGGTGAATGCCCGGTCTAACTAAAGCTGTCGCTTCCTCAGACTGCCCCCGCCCCCGGGACACCCGCCGAGCTTTGCGCTTTGGTGTCTTTGCACCTGGGGAAACGGGAGGTGCCTCCTAGCGGTCTTCCTTCCTGGGACACCCCTGCTCTTCTGTCGCCTGTTGCGTCCGCTCCCAAGTCCAGCTCTTGGCTCGTTCTCCGCAGCTCACACTCTCCGACGCCTCTCCCGGGGGAGATCTGCCCTGCCCGGGGGCGCTCGAAGCGGACCCCTGTCTCCGCACGGCGTTGACGCTGATCCCGCTGATCCTGCGCCTCCAGCATCGCTGGGCAGCCTCTGCTGAACAGGTGCGGTGCTCCCACCCGCGGGGCTGAGCCGGCCGGGAGCGGGGGGAACGCGGACAGGGCGCCGGCCGAGGGCAGGGACGGCTGCCCGCGCCCTTTGCTCCCGAACCGCGATCGGCCGCGATCCCCCGGGAATAGCAAAAAAGGAGGTAAGAGAGGGCACGGGAAGGAGTCCCGGGGTGCATCGGGTGGCCAGCATATCGAGAGGGGTGATCAGCCACCTCTGCTCAGCCCTAGTGAGGCACATCTGGAGTGTTGTGTTCTGGGCTCCTCAGTGCAAAAACCACGAGGAGCTACTTGGAGAAGGTCCAGCAGAGCTCACAAAGATGATGAGGGATCTGGAGCACTCTCTCACACGGAGAGACTGCAGAGCTGGGCCTGTTTAGTCTGGAGTAGAGAAGACTGAGAGGGGATCTCATTAATGCATATAAATATCTCAAAGGCAGGTGCCAAGAGGATGGTGCCAGACTCTTGTCAGTGGTGCCCAGCAACAGAGGAGCAATGGCCACAAACTAAAACACAACAAGTTCCATCTCAACATGAGGAAGAACTTTGAGGGTGGCAGGGCACTGGAACTGTGCTGCCCAGGGAGGTTGTGGAGTCTCCCTCTTTGGGACTGCTATAGCACACTCAAATGCTATGTTTGTTGTAATCTGAAAAGCACACACATCAAAAGCTTCAAAGCTCTCACTTTAAACATAACAGTTTTAACTCCTTTGCTTCTTACACCTAGCACCACTCAGCAGCTGAGGGCACTGGCATATAAAAACTGAAGGATTTGGTAGGAAGTGGCATAGAAGATAGTCCTTCACCCTGATGCTGCCCTGTTCTTTTGGATGGGTCTTATAGGCAGCCATTAAGAAACAATTATGTGAGTGGATTTGCATGTCACCAACTGTATTCTCAGCCTGGGACATATTCCTTGGACGTATCTTTACGTGCCATTTCCACCACAAGGTGATAACCTGCAGCTTACAAGGGTGAGTGATCTGCTTCTGGAGACCATACCTCAGAGCTAAAGCCACTCTCACAAAAGTGTTAGGACTGGGAGAAGCTGTTCTGTACCATCTTCATTTAAGCACCCTGTATCTGCTGCACAGGTTACTTGAAATTAGCCTGAAAATACAATCATGAGAATTAAAGCACATAGAAAAAACATCTTTCCAGTACTTCTCCATTTGAAGTGACTTGAGATGTAGTCCATTTCCAGAACAGGCAAGTGTGGACACAAATAGCCACTGAAAATGGGCACTTAGAGGGGTCACTAATTTTTCACTCACACTTTTGGTGATGAGGAATACATCTGCACAAACAAAAGCTGATACTCCACGTTCAGGATCTCAGTTATGCAGAGTACAGGTGTCAAACACACAGGTCCTGATTCCCATATCTCTGCTAAGCAAGAGAGCAGTAACACTAGCACTACCCTAAATGGGCTAAGATAAAGACAGTTTAACAGATAAAGCAAAAGCCATGTACACAAGCAAAGCAAAAGACAGATGTTGTGCCATCCCAGGAAAGCCTCCTTCTCCTTCCCTCAGCTCTATGTGCTTGATGCCACGTGGTCTGGAATGTCCCTTTGGTCAGCTGGGGTCAGCTGCCCTGCTGTGTCCCCTCCCAACTCCTTGTGCACCCCCAGCCTCCTCACTGGTGGGGTGCAGTGAGGAGAAGGGTCCTTGGTGCTGTGTGAGCCCTGCTCAGCTGCAGCAAAAACGTCCCTGTATTACCCACACTGTTTCCTGCACAAATCCAAAACAGCCCCATACTAGCTACTGTGAACAAAATAAACTTGATCCCAGCCAAAATCAGCACATCCTCCAATTTTGTCAATGTTCCTGAAAACTTCAAAATTAGTTATTTTTCACCTCTTCAGTCCAAATACTACTTAAGCATTTACACTGACTTTTTTTTTCCATCCCTTCCTCAGAATGACTCAGTGGTATCAGCTACAGCAACTTGATTCCAAGCATTTGGAGCAAGTTCACCAGCTATATGATGACAGCTTTCCAATGGAGATCAGGCAGTACCTGGCACAGTGGCTGGAAAACCAGGATTGGTAAGCTCAGAAATTAATTGGGCTTTGGTTTGTGTGATAAGCAGTGCCCTCAGACGTATGGTTATAGGCAGCAGCAGAATGATGTTGGGGAAGCAAGCTGCTAGGGGATCCTTTGTGGGTAGGATGCTTCAGTAGCTGTGTGGGTGCTCCAGCTTGTGTTCCTGCCCCTCCTCAGGGCTTTCTGGAGGGGCCTGATACCTGGACTAAGTGTCCTTGCTGATAACGCTCTCAGTGGTCTAGAACAAAAGTGGCTGGTTTCAGATCAATTAGTTACTGCCTTGGTGGCATCTGTCTCCCACTCTTCAAAGACTGTGAACTTCTGCCAGACTTTCTGTGGAGTGTCTTCTCTTTGAGGAGTGGTACAACATCCACGTGCATCAGGGTCACTTTTAGGTTCCTGATGTGCATGGGATAAGTGAATGAATTTGAACAGAATGTGGCAAAAATAATAGAGAAACAACATTTCTGTGTCAAGGAAAGTAAAGTTAAGAGAATGAAACTGGCTTACATTTGAAGGTAATTCTCAGTGCCTGCATATTCTACAGTTGGAGTTGGGGATTAAAAGTCAAGTACACCTGTATGTATTTCTTGGCTCTTTTATTGGAAGTGTATTTAACCCAAGCATGCTTTAAATGATTTTAGGGAACATGCGGCCAACAATGTATCATTTGCTACACTGTTATTCCATGACCTGCTGTCACAGCTTGATGATCAATTTAGTAGATTCTTGACAGAAAACAACTTTTTGCTGCAGCACAACATAAGGAAAAGCAAACGTAATCTTCAGGTATGCCTGGGTTCTGTATCTATACATTTGCTTGATTTGCTTCAGTGCAGTTGCATACCTCTAAGCAACTATCCTGCTGTGAGGGATTTTCACAGAGGATGTGTGAGAATCCTGATTTAAAAGCCAGAATTCAAGTGTTGCTCCCTTTTTGTTTTGGTTGGCTACAGTTAGAAAGTTGCAGTTTAATTATCAGCACAGTTACAGTTTGAGAACTCTAGGAAAAAGAAAACTCCCCAGGGTAGCAACATCCTGAGCAGAGCAGGGCAGTACTCAACCCGCAGTACATTTCAGCTTTGTGTGCAGGTAAAATACGGTTGAATTTGCATCCAACCTGGACTGTGTGTTAAACCAGCAGCCATATCAAGGTGTGGGAGGCTGGCTCTTGAAGGATGAGCTCTCTCTAGGACTGCAGGGTAGTATCCTACCTCTCCCAGTAATGTCCCTGATCCTTTCCTGTTGATTTATCCAGTCCTGTCTCTTTGTATGCCAATGAACAACAATGGAAACTCGATCTTGGAGCTGGTTGTGGCTGTCACACCCTGTAATCCTGGAGGAGGCCATGACCAGTGCATTCCCTGAGGCTCACACACGGGTCATTCCCTAATTTTTTTTGCCAGTCTGAAAGTTACTAAAGGACAAGAAATTATGTGTATGGACTTTAACAATAGACTGTGTCTCTAATGCTAGGATAACTTCCAAGAAGACCCAATACACATGGCAATGATCATCCACAACTGTCTGAAAGAAGAGAGGAAAATACTGAACCATGCCCAGGCATCCAATGAGGTAACAGTCTTGAAATATCTGCTGGAGTTGTATCTTCCCTTTCCTATTATTTGGGACAAGGGAAGTGGATGAAGACTAGCAGGGGAAACAGGATATCCTCTCTTTGCCCAATAAGAGGTTCCTTGAAAAAGAGAAGAGTGTGCACTGATATGTACCAGCTGGACAGCATGGCTTTTTTCTGCCGAATGAAGCATTTGGAGGATAAATGACCAGGAAATAATTTTTATTCCTTGAGTGATGTAAAAGCTATGCTGGTTGGTTTAATGCTTGTATAGTATGATGTAGCCTGATGTGATAATTGTACTTTATTTTAATAATAAGTGCTTAACTCATATATCCAGCAAGATTTTAGGTTTGTTCTTCTGCATTTTATTCCCCAGTTTACTCTTTATTAAGCAGCTGAGCATGCTTCTTTGGACTGTCTGTGGAAAAATGATCCATCGTTCTCCTTCCCAGTTGTCTCCAAATATTTCTTTCTATTTTTGGTGGTGTTTTGGGGTGGTTTTTTTAGTCAAGCCCTTTCCTTTCTTCTGAATTGTAGGTAAAGCCATATCTTCTCCTTCCGCAGCTATTCTCCAGCTTCTCACCTTTTTTTTCCTTTGCAAGAACTGTTTTGCAATAAAAATTCCACAGCTGGGAAAGGCATGCAAAATGTATAGATAGCTGTAATCCACTTATGTAGAAATGATGACTGATTGAGCATGTTCATTTCCAATACTGAAATACCTCAGTTTATAGCAAAGCTTTGAATATGCAGCGTAGGGAGAGCACTTGGGCAGGGCCTTTCAACAAGGGGCCCTTTGCAATGGTGTCCAAAGCAGCTGCTCTAAGAGTGTGACTCTGACAGAGCCCCTGTAGCTGCAGCACAGCTGTTCACTCCTGGCACGTGACATAAAGCACTTGCTGCTGCCTTTCCAGTATCAATAAATGTGGGTCATCACAAAGGGAAAGGGAATTACAGAATGATTTGGATTGGGAAGGACTTTAGAGATCATCTACCTTCCTCTAGACTGGGTTGCTCAGAGCTCAATCCAGCTTGGCCATCACTTCCACCACTGACTTAAATCCATGATGGGGGGACTTTGGCAGTTTACCAAAATAAATACTTTGTTTCTTTCAAATTCACCTGAATTTGGCTTTTTTTATACTACAGAATTTTAGTATTATTAATCAGAACAAGCCATGCTTCCTCAGATTGTTTGTCAACAAATGCCACTAGTTTACATTAAGGAAAAAGGTTATTGGTCACCCTGTTTTGACTTGTTCTGCCTCTTCCCTCAGATGGAAGTAGGGAGTGTGCAGAACACTGCGACTGGGATGCCTGACAAACAGAAGGAGCTTGATGCCAAAGTTAGGGCTGTGAAAAGCAGTGTTACAGTAAGTATAATAAAACCTTTCTCAGTAGTGTTTGTTGATGTGCAGATGTTGAAAATTAGACTTGATAAAATGACAAATAAAAGTAAGATTGAGGTTTTCAAGTCTATAAACCAGGGATTGCCTGAATATAAGAAATACTTTGTGCCTCAACTTTGATAACAAAAGCATTTTAACCATCTGAAATACTAGCAACTGAGGAAAAAGAACCTCTTAAATCATAACTGACCAGCTTGTTGCTAACTAGAAGATGTACTTTTTTTAGCATATAAGACAAGATGTTTGTCTTAAGAAATACAGTCACAACAGAAAGCTTTTCTCCAAACAGTACATAAGAATTTGAAAGTTTAAAATACTGTGTGCTGTTCCAAGTTTTTCCACTGTAGCCTAGGCACTCCTGAACTCTGTGAACTTACATGGCTTGACCACAATGGCATTTCCATACTTTATAATTGACAGATGTCAGTTAGTTGAGAAGGAGGAAGGATGAATAGAAGGTGATGAAATTCAGGAATATTTCCTGTTAGGGAGTTCCAGGAAAAAGTATTGTTACAAAACTGGACTTCATGTCTGTCAGGGCTCATACCAGGCAGTTCCTAATCAGATGAAATCTTGCATTACTAAATCCATTAATTGTGGCCACTCTCACTTTTGCATTACAGGATGTGGAACAGGACATCAAGACATTGGAGGATATGCAAGATGAATATGACTTCAAATTTAAAACCCTGCAGAACAGAGGTGAGTCATTTTTCAAGTATTTTACATAGTTTATCAGAGTAAACTGCTCTTCGTGTCAGGGCACTGAGGCTAATGATATATAGCCAAACTTACTGGTAATGCCCCCTTTTGATTAACTCTGCTTCACACTGAAACCTAAATTTCTGTGTCTGTCTTTTGTTCCAAGTAAGAGAGTCTCTTTATTAACATAACATTCCTTTGTCCTTTACAACCCTTTGCCACTAGAAGTAGCAAACCCTGTAGACTCTGTGACCATTCAGCTTAATTAGTGATGTTTCACAAGTGCCAAATCAGCTTTAGGTTTTGTAGGCTCTTGTGTACCAGGGAAAACACACAGTCCACACTGGTTTCATTGACCAGCTCTGTCTCTGTCGTCAAATTCTTTGTTCTAGAAAAGGCTTTAGTTTCCAACACAGCTTGGCAGAGCTGACTGTCCCTCAGAAGAGGGACATGTTCAGAAGGTACAAGGGCAGCACTGAGCCACAGTCTTGCTTTTTATATTTGTCCCCTTCTTGCCTCAGCATTTCCCCCACCCATTCTTCTGCACTCCTTCAGCCTCACGTTCACAATTTGGACTTATTTTACAGAACACGAGTCCAATAATATGTCTCAGGAGGAATACAAGAAAGAACAGCTGAATCTCAAGCACATGTTTTTATCACTTGACTCCAAAAGAAAGGTAGTGTTCAAGTTTCCTTTCAGAAGTCAGCAGCTCTTCATCTTATGCACATGTTCATTTTCATTGAATTGACATAAATTAGCAGTAGGAAAGTTTCTTTAGTATGTCAGTTGAACTGAGGCCTTTGCAGAGTTTTGCAAAACAGATGAGCACTAGCTAAAACAGTGATTAGTTCTCCTCTATGAAGTATTTCTAATAAACAAGGTAATCTCATATTCTCTGTAGGAGGTGGTGAATAAGATAGTGCAGCTGCTGCACAGCACAGAGTACGCACAGGCTGCCCTTATTAATGATGAGCTGGTGGACTGGAAGCAGAGGCAACAGACAGCATGCATTGGTGGGCCTCCCAACGCCTGCCTCGACCAGCTGCAGAACTGGTAAGTCTTTTGTAAGACCACATTTAAACCGTGCTGTGAAGGAGCACCACATCTAGGGAATATACTGATGGTTTCTATTACCATTTTCATTCTGTGTTAGCAAAACTACATTCATTTTTTTATCTTGCCACATTTTCATTGAGCACAAAGTGTACTTCAGGCACTACCACATCCTCAGGGACAGTCACCTCGCTGGTGCCTCTGCATTAGTACGGTATAAAAATGTGCTAAAAGTAATAAGATCGTGTCAATTGTAGGTTCACCATTGTTGCTGAGAGCCTACAGCAAGTTCGTCAGCAGCTCAAGAAACTTGAGGAACTGGAACAGAAGTTTACTTACGACCCTGATCCCATCACAAAAAATAAACAATTTCTGCAGGACCTAACACACAAGCTTTTCCAACAACTCATCCAAAGGTAACAGACCGTAAGGATCTTCTGGTGTTACCACTAATAAATAGATGACGAGCACCTTCCCTGCTGTTCCCTCAGTATTTCCTGCATACTGTCTTTTCGTTTTCCTAAGTTTGTCAAACATTAAACTGAACTACTGTTTTTCAGATTTACCCCTTCTAGGATTTCCACAGGTTCAGGCCTATGGAAAGGGTTTGTGCTCAGTCATTACTGAAGTTAGCAGGAGCTTTGCTGCAGTACGCATTGATTACAGAGTCAAACTCCCAGTCTGTTAGTCCACTTCTCACTTCAAGCTTCAACCCTGCAAAGTTCAGGTGAAGAGAGGCAAGAAACAATCTGCATCAAGCTGTGTCCAAGATAGATACACTAGATTCTCCAATCCTTTGTCACTGGACACATCATCTTTGCCTCCAGCATGGAGAGGTTAGCCCTGCCTCTGTACCACCTTTATGATGCAAGTTACTACAGTAACTGGTAGTTGCTTCGCATAAGATCAGTCCTATTCTGTAAGTAGGACAAAAAAAATTGGGGGTGTATCAAAACAGGTTAGCCCCAGAAGTTTGTTTCCTTGGGTTAGCTGACCCTCATCAAATCCCCTGCTAGTGTATCCATTCCTTTGGGCATGTATTGTTACACAGCACTGTCACTGTAAGAATTCAGGAAGCCCTGGGAATGGCAAACAGA
Source organism: Hylia prasina (assembly GCA_013397195.1). Lineage (NCBI taxonomy): Eukaryota > Metazoa > Chordata > Aves > Passeriformes > Sylviidae > Hylia > Hylia prasina. The sequence goes on along the minus strand of VYXD01018775.1, from coordinate 536,458 downwards.
GAAGCACTCTTCACTTGCACCATGCTAATTACATCACAGCATTTCCTTGCTGTTTGATTTCAGGGAAGTGTGATGTAGCACTCTCCCTCCTCAAGCCATCAATGCATTGCAGAAAAGCCAGCACTTACGAAATCACTATTGACACAATTGAAAGGAACGAACTCACGTCTGTGTGGATTGAAACTGAGTGAATAAAGTGTATAGTATTACTGGTATATCAACATTCTTTTAAAATCCACTTTTATATGGTTTTTCATGTAAGAACAGCACAGATAAATCACAGATAAACCTTTAATCTGTTGTTCCCGTAGCTCCTTTGTGGTAGAGAGGCAGCCTTGCATGCCAACCCATCCTCAGAGGCCACTAGTCCTGAAGACAGGAGTGCAGTTTACTGTGAAGCTGAGGTATGTTTTCCCCTTCCCCTGTTTTATGGTAAGGCTTTGCTGTCATTGGCTTCTTGCAGCCAAGAGGATTGCACAGCCTGCCCTGCAGTCCAAGGGCTGAGACCAGGAGCAGGGAAGTGCCATGGGCAGGGGCTTTCTTCTGGCAGAGCTTAACTCACATTCAGCTTTTACCCTTTCCTAGAAGTGGGGTGTACCGAGTGTGTAACAAACACAACCAAACACCAAGGAGACACATGCAGAGCACTTTGTCGTGCCAAAGAGTAACTCACTTGCCCATTTAATTTTATCTTTAAATGCTGTCTGATATGGAGCAAGGTTGGAGCCTGCATGTGGCCCCAAGCATGCTTAAATATCTGTGGTAAGCAACACAGTAGAAGAGAACCCATGTTTTTCAATTGCTGACATTAAAAAAACCCCAAACTTCTCTTTCCAGATTGCTGGTGAAATTGCAGGAACTGAACTACAACTTGAAAGTGAAAGTTTTATTTGATAAGTATGTTGCATTTATTTCATCCCTTTTATGTAATGGTAAACACTCCCCACACTCAGAAACCCAAGAGCAGTCATATTATAAGTGTTGAGCAGCCAGCAGCCGGCTGGTTCTCTGCAGCAGCAGGTACATCCTTGCCTTTTCTTTACCCATTCCCTTGCTCTAAATCTTGTCACGAAGTGCAGATGGCCTCAGCTTCTCACCATCAGCTCCAACAAGGAGGGCTCACTAAAATCAGACATGGGGCAGCAGCTGGGCAACAACCACTCTGCTGGGGTGTTTCACCTGGATTAGCAGGAGGTGACAGTGCAGAATTGGAGTTCACCATTTCTAGTCATGTAATTCAGTCACATCTTTAGAATCCCTTATTTTTGGGTAGTGTCTAAGCAATATAGTTATCCTCAAGCTGCCTTTGAATTAGGGGTATAATCTGCCTACCTGTAACATAGGACATGTTCTCAATCAGAGAAAAAAATTACAGCAGTTGAAACAGATTAATACCAATCTTTTGTATTTTGTAAGCAGTTCAGGTGAGCTTTGCACTTACTTCAAGGGCAGGGAAAGAAATGTGACAGGCTGTCCAAAATAATGGCAGGGACTGTGATTTCAAGAAAGCAAGTGGGGTTTAGCCTTCCCAGCCAAGTAATTTTGTTCACATGAAATGCCTCTAGGGTTCAGAAACTCACATAAAGTAGTAAAAAGGCAAAAAGGAATTCTTATGTGGTTGTGGGAGGTGAGTCTTTGAGAAGTGCACTAGATAGAATACAGTGAAATCCCAAGTGCTGGGAAAACCAATTCAAGTGATGCAACAGTTTATTCAACAAGTTTAAAAGCAGATTTAGAGTGGCAGAACTATATTTTTTTTCCTCAGAGTAAGAGTTAAAGTCTATATAGTAAAAGAAAGTACTTCTTTTGATTATAAAGCCCCCATAGCAATATCAAGCCTCAATAAAACACAGGCTGTGTACCACAATATTTATTTTGACTGCCTGAACCAATTGCCTCATCTTTTGCACAAGAATTTCACAAAAGCATTTTACCAGTTCTCCATCAGCTCTGTCAGCTACTAAAACATGCACATTTTCTCTGTCTGTGGCAGAATCTTTAAAAGATTGTTTGTCTTTTTTTTTTCTTGACAGAGATGTAACTGAGAAGAATTCAGTCAAAGGGTAAGTGGCATCAGAGTTTGATATATTAATGTAAGGTTCTTTCAATGAATGTGAGATTTAATTACATTTTCTCTGTTTGTATAGGTTCAGGAAATTTAATATTTTGGGAACAAACACAAAAGTAATGAACATGGAAGAATCCACTAATGGAAGTCTAGCAGCAGAATTCAGGCACTTGGTAGGGGGTTGTTTTTTTCTTTCTATTACTGATTCAGCCACTTAATTTTGTAGTAGAGCGTGGTAGGAAGAAAACAAATTGCTTTTGTTATTGAAGTCGTTATTCATTTTTTTGTAAAGAGGAACTGTGATTATCTCTCCTTTTTCTTTGTTCTGTCCTTTTCAAAATATTTTGCCTGTTTCAATCAAAATGTGATTGCTTGTCACTGAAAAAGGGACAGGAATGCAAACAAGAGTATTTGCTGCCATACAGCTTATGCTGCAATGGGTTCTTTGGAGAAGGAATTTAAAAAAGCCCAGAAAGGTTGGTTTGGGCCTTTCAGAGGAAAGTCCATAGGTTGGGAAGTCTGGAATAGTTTAAAGAGCTTTGAAAATCTGGAAGATGAAAATTCTCAGAGTGCGCAGCTGCAAGAAAGTCAGTGCCTTCAGCAGATGGTATGGCATTTGTGATCTGCAGATTGTGAGGGAACAGACTGGTTCCATCACTGCAACAGGAAGGGAAAAGTGCAAGTCCAGAGCAAGGGAACATGGAACTCCACCTTTATTGTCCAGAAGTGAGACTGCCTTGAGTTTATAATCTGATTCAGAGGGGTACTTTGATAAACCAGTATTCCATCTGATCCTGATTTCATACTGCTTCTGTTCTTAAAAGCCCTCTTGCATAAAGCCATTACATCATAACCATGCAGTATCTTCTTTCACAGATGAACAGTTTATAAAAGGGTAATAGTTACCTACAGTTTAATCCTTTGGCTCCCACAGCTTAGAACCAAGTAGAATCAGACACTAGTGCAGCAAGTTTGCATACAGTTGAGCAAGTGGAGCATGCAGACCTCCTCTACCACTTCCATTTGTGGCTGCCATAAATGAGTGACAAGTTTTTTGTTTGTTTGCAGCAACTGAAAGAACAGAAAAACGCAGGGAGCAGAACAAACGAGGTAAGCAGCGCTAACCTTTCCTTTCTAAAGTTTTAGCATAATACTAACAAGGCATTCGTTTAAGACAATGCTCTCTGCTCAGACCCATGAAGACACATGTGGGATGAGAGATCATAGGAGAGGAGTTCAATGTTTCTACAAAGTGATCCATGTAGGAGGACTCTGCAGGGAGAACTACTGCCAGAATGGCAGTGAGGGACTCTCCCACACTGGCATCTGCCTTTAACAGGGCTTTCTGACAAGCAAGGTAGTAGCCACAAAACACCCAAAAAACACATCTAGAGAGGCAGTTTTAGGAAGTCAGCATTGCCAGTTGACTTTGACCTGTAAACACTTGCTGAGGTCTAGAGCACATGACCATGGGCAAAAAAGGGTTTTCCCCATGGTAAAGCCCCATTACTTCACCCTAGGAATTTTCAGTCCCTGAAAAAAATATTTTTTTTTTTTTTTTTAAGGGTCCTCTCATTGTAACAGAAGAGCTTCACTCTCTGAGCTTTGAGACACAGCTGTGCCAGCCTGGTTTGGTAATAGACCTAGAGGTAAGTCTTAGATCAAGCAGGTGGACTTCAGTTCCTGTGTGTCACTTGTGTTGATAATCTTAACTTTTTTCTCTCTCTCTCTCTCTATTTTTTTTTTTTAAGTACTGGGATATCAAGTTCTTTCAGTTATTTCAAATTATGGGAATGACACCAGAACAACTCTGTATAGACGCAGAGAGAGAATTTTGTCAGATCTCTGGGTAAATAAGAATAGATGTGCTTTGCAAAGTGTCTGATACCTAGAGGGTTTAAACCACAGGGTTGGTTAGCAGTTTACATTCTGAATGTTAGCAGTTACATTCAGAAGCAGTCTGCCATGAACTCTGCTGTCACTATCAGTGTTGTCACAACTGACACTAAATGCAAGTCTTTATTAGACAAAAATCAGCCAAGTCTTTCCAGTATTTCATCATACTTTCTCCCCTACATACAAACTTCTATTGAAAAAGTCAAGATTGTGCCAGCAGGGAATTAAAACAGAAATGGGTTTGTGGATAATCTCAAGGAGGATTGTGGCAACAGTGCAGGGTAACCTGCACGTTTCCTTTTGTGCCCCTTTCAGACCACATCCCTTCCCATTGTTGTGATCTCAAACGTCAGCCAGCTACCCAGTGGATGGGCTTCTATCTTGTGGTTCAACATGCTGTCTACTGATCCCAAGGTATTTGCAAGAAAAAAAATACATTTTATCAGGTACTATGTCTAATTTTCAAGCATTGTTTGCAAGTGGCTGCTGCATTTTAGCTCTGCAGATGACTCTTAATGCATTTCAGGTGTAGAGAAGGGCAGTGATTTCCCTGACCTAAACAGAGCAATGTTTGAAACCTACATGAGGGTAGTATAGATGTATTCAGGATATACAGCACACAGTGAGAAGCCAAATGAACATTCAAGAACTCAGTTATGGTGCACTTGAGTAATCCAGCAATTCTGCCCCTTGGGAGAAGACATACCCAGAGCCCCAGAGATTGCTTTTCCTGGTAAAGAATGCCTGGAAGAATAGCTGCCTGCAGACTTGTCTCAAGCTGACATCCATTCTTAAATCTGGAGTTTGTTTTGGCAATACAAAAATTCAAGTGGCATTCCAAATTAATGTTTGTTAACTATAGCTTGTATTTTCCCCTTCCATTCTAGAACCTGTCCTTCTTTCTGAATCCACCTTGTGCAAAGTGGTCCAAGCTTTCTGACGTTCTGAGCTGGCAGTTTTCTTCTGTAACAAAGAGAGGACTTAATGCAGATCAGCTGAGCATGCTGGGAGAAAAGCTTCTTGGTAAGGTCTGCTTTCGTCACAGCGGCCTGTTTGAGTTAAAACTAGTTTTGCACCTTTTCCTGCAACCCATTTTAAGTTTTCCTTTCCTCACACAGCTTTCCCCCTTCTACAATATAACTTGGTAGCAATGAAGTATTTTCCACTTTTCAGTATGTCAGAGTTTGTAAATGAGATCATGTCATGAAAAAAATCTGCAGTTCTAACTTGGGAGTTTTATGCAACTTGGAGCAACTTGGGAGCAACACAGACTGAGCCTAATCTTGCCTTTTGAAGTAACATCACATTTAGTCAGTCTTTGAAGTGGATGTTTCTTGGCATCCCTTGGGTTTTGTTTTTAAATCCACCTCCATCCATTTTAACTTCGTGCATGCCCCCAGCTACAGTGGGGATTCACTCTGCGTAAACACAGTTGCAGTATCAGCATGCAAACACTACGAAACTGCTAAAGGATATCAAACTGAATTATCTCCCACATGAGTTACCTTAATAAAAGCCTCATCAGCCATAGGTGGGTTTGGTTTCCAAACTCCTTGCAGTTTTCCTGAATAGGCAGGGCACTTGACACTGCTACTGATTTTGCACAGTAGACTCTAGATGAAAAATACTTCTGATTCAGTATATTTCACCAACATTAAGTTTCAGGAAAAAATTATATTTAAAGGTATTTGAGATTAGTGTGTCTAGGTGGCAAGTACAGCATTCCACTCTCTAATTCCCCCAAGACATAAGATCTGACAAAAAGCTGTTAATTTATTAGATTACTTTTCAAATTTATACAAGGAGAATATTTTTTTTTAATTAACCAACCTAGAGACCAGTGATATATTTTTATGGCAGATTTGCATTTCAGAACTACAGGGATTTTGTTGAGCTCTGGTAGGGTTGCTACTTAAATCTTATCTCTATAGATAAAAATATCACTCAGCTGAAAAAAATGCTGTACACTGTAAATTCAGGATTCCTCGGTGCAAGGAGACAGAGCCAGCAGGGAGCCAGGGTACAACCTGGCTACTGTTTCTGCAATGTGAAAATTGACAGAATATTGATCTCTTAACCCCAGCAGTATCAGTAACAAGCTCCCTAATGCAGTGTATTTTTACAAAAATAACAGAGAAAAGCATATTTATGGGAAGCCATGGCATGATCTTTAATGGGAAGAATTTGGCTCTGACTACAGTCAGGGTCTGCAAAGCTCCAGCTACTATAGGCCCAGCATAGGACTTTTCTTTGTGGTTTGGATATGGTTATGAAACACTGGACATAAAAACAAGGCTGAGGGAAACAATTGCAACAGGAAAAAGATGAGTCTGTGGTTGGGGCAGACCTAGGAGTCAAGAGTTTCTGGGGCAAAAGCCTGCAAATCTCCAGAATCAAGGTAGGAAAGTGCCTAATCTCAGAGAGATGCTGCAGAGTCTGCTGAGCCTGCAGAGGAGCTTGTGGGCTGCAGTCTTCTTGTTGTGCTGGCAAGAACTGTGCAAGGTTTCAGTTTCCTTCCTGGAAGCATCTTGAAGCTGGCAAGTGTTTGGTGCAGCACAGGAAGTGTCAGGATGGATTGGTTCCCATCCCCAGGCTGCTCACACAGGTTTGGTTATCGTAAAACCTCCCAGAGGGGAACTTTGCAACCTCCCCTGCAGTAGCTGTGAAAGCACAGCAGCCTGCCCTTCCCTTTCTTTCTTAGTCCAACAGCTGACTTCCAAATAAACACTCAGAACTTGCTTTTCTAAATACTTTTAGCCTTACTAAGTAACTTATGGAACATGATTGAAGTCATATTTATTGTGTTCAGGGCCAACAAATGGAGGACCTCAGGATGGCCTTATTCCTTGGACAAGATTCTGCAAGGTATGCACACAGTTTTAAAAACTGAGATGGAAGAGGGATCTTACTTTATTGTGGGCTTTGTTTGTTTTTCCCCCCAAGGTGCCTACTTTTCTAGTAGCATCCCCTAATTATTAATTCTAGACCTTACATGGTCATGGGAGGCTTTGGTGGTGAGGTTAAAGTAGCAGCAGGAGGAAAAGAACTTGCAATGGCAAGGAGTAGATGATTTTGAGACTGTTTTTGATCCATGTAAACTCCTTAGGAAAAAAAAAATTATCTTTCAAACACAGCATCTCCATTATTATTAATGCAGCTGCTACTAATAGAATAGCTCTCCATTTTGGCTGTTAGAGAAAGTGTAAAGAAAACAATTAGCAAGATGAGCGATTCTTCTGTATCTTAGTGAAGGCCATTTCCCAGACCAGGGGAAACTGGATCAGGCTGAGGGTTAACACGGGGTGGCCAGGAGGGTCAGTATGATGACAGAAAGCCACATCATGGACTTTCACAACCCTGGCTGAAGCAAGACAAGAGGACTCTTCACATTTTTTTTTGGCTTTAGACTCTAAGGTGGTATAGATAAGTAGGAGATCACAGCAACCGGGGCAGACTCCAGGAGAACAGCAAGGCTCTGGTGACCTACAAGTATTCAAATTCATTGACGGGGGTGCCTCATGAAACATTGAGATCCAGGTCTCCACAGAAAGTGTCTCTAAGGTCTTCTGCTAGCCAGCCCAGTCAAAAACCCCAATGGCATGGGTTTGCATGCCAACAGCTCCAATAGGGATAGCACCCAGGCAAGAACAAGAGCTTTTATCTGCTCTTAGACCAGTGTCATTGCAGGTGAGAGGTGATGGATCACACATTTGTGGGTACTAGAGGCTTACACAGGCATTTTTCTCATACTGCCTCTTGCCTTAAGATTCACTACATGCTTCATTACCAATAGTTCCTGTCCTGTCGGAATGGAGAGACACAAAGAGAGTCATAAGAGAATGTGGGGAAGATGGGAAGAAAGAGGGAGAAAAACACAAGAGCAGGTAGACAGTGGCAGGATTGAAACTTTGCTTTCCTCTCTGCTTAACAAAACTCATGTCTCATTATCCCTGTTCTCCCCCCTCCCATCCCTGCTTTTCCATATTGTGAATTTCAGGAAAATATAAATGATAAAAATTTCCCCTTTTGGCTGTGGATTGAGGGTATCCTGGAGCTTATTAAGAAACATCTCCTGTGTCTCTGGAATGATGGGTAAGATCTGAGTGAATATAAAGATGCGGTCATTGCCTCAGACCTCAGTTTTAGGGTAGCAGTTGCACCCTCAGGTTGAGAGATTGTTTGTGCGGAGGATGGAGCTTGAAACTGGAAACATCTGAAGCAAACAAATTCTAGTAGTGATGAGGGATCCTCTGATGAGGCAACTGCGAAAAGCAAGAACATCAGAAGACCTAACTTGTCCCATTTAAGTCACAGAGCAGGGCTTTGAATTTTAGATTAGATTTTGTTTTGCCTCTGCTCCCACTGTAAGTCGGTTCTTTCCACATCCTAGAACACAGCCAAGAAAAACTGAAGCACAAGAAAGTATAAGTCATAGTGATACCTATTTTAAAAACCCAAACTGCCTGCCCGAAGAGAGTTCCCGTGAGCTGCCTGGAGGTGGCAGCAGCCGGACTCGGAGTGACTGTGCCTGCGCCGTGGGCCCAAAACCCGGCAGTCTTCGCTGATTTATTTAAGAGTATTACAAAATAGAAAGACTCTGCCAGATGGGAACACAGTTCCATTTGCCCTTTAATACTGGTTTAGTAAACTTTTCATTCTGGGATTTCCGATTTTGGAAGTAATTCTGCCCAAACTAGGCTTATCCAAAGTCACAATCCTGCATTTTAGCTTTAGCCACATTATGAAACCTCCCCAAAGGAGCAGCACACTCATGGTGGAGCATCCTAGTATCCCACACTTCTACAGCAGCAGGATTGCTTTGCCTTGCTACATTCAGGTTCACATTTTCACCCCCAGCTCCAGAAGAGTTCTGTCAAAGCCCTGTGCAGTACAAGCCTTGTTTCCCTGCCCCAAACCTCCCCCTTCCTTTGCTGAGGGGGCTGCAGTGCAGTGGGAATATTTGTCCCTGTTACTGAAGCAGAGTGGCAGTTCTGGGATTGGGATTACATGTGGATTTGGTACAGGCTTGAATGGCAGAGACTCCCCTTGTATACAAAAGGATAAGTAATACAACCTCAGGAACACTTGCCTTTCTTCATACTTGAGAGATAGAAAGGCAGAAGACTTCCCTTACACACAGGATATTGACTACTGAACACAATTGTTACCTAAAGCATGGCATTTAAACCAAACAAAACACAAAAGTCACCAATCAAAACCCCAAACCCCATAGAACAGGGCAGCTTACAGCATCTGAAATTCTAAGCAAAATCATGATTGTTTAGGGGAGTTTTGTGCAAAACCCACTTTCCCTAACTTAATGCACACAAGGACAGTCATAGTATTCAAAAGATCATTATTGAATATATTCCTCATTATTTTGAGGAATAAGAAGCAGAGAAAACATTTGGGGAAAAAAAATACCCAACAACAAAAGCAAAATACCAACCAACAAACCAACCAAAACCAAGCAGCTGGAGCTTGGCCAGGGTTATACCCTAGTACTGACTTGAACAACTCCCTCCCCAGTACCTGTCCAGATTAATCAATCTCTTAAAATTACTACACCAGCCTCTTTGTCCATGCAATAACATTTGCTGAGCACAGTGAATAAGTCACAAAAGGTGAACAGCTCCTGTAGAAAACATGCTCAAGGCCCAAAGCAAACCCCACACCTGTAAGAGCATACTCTGGCAGCTATCAAATTTTGTTTCATCAGCCAAAAAGGAGAAACAACTGTTCCTTAGCATACTTGAGAAGTTAAAACTAACTGCTAGCTGGGATCTGACCCTGTTACACACATGTAACTTCCCCTCTGCTCCCACAGCCCAGCTTTGACAGCAGAATGGACAACTCTTTTGTTCCAAGTTCAGAAAGATGTTTGTATAAGCCCCCAGGCCGAAGTGAGAGTGCTGAGGGAAGCTGTGGTGATTCACAGCTGCCACGAGGCATGAATCACCAGCTGACTGCAGCCAGTCAGTCCTGCTGCCAGCTGTTCACAGGACAAAGCCTTCTGTCAGGCTTTCACCAGTACTACAGCTCTTTTAAGTGAGGAAGGCTTTTTAGTTTTCCTAGCTAGCCCAGCACAGCTTAGGTTTTATGTTGGGGAGTAACTCAGCTCTTTCTTTTCAACGTTACAGCTGTATTGTGGGCTTTATCAGCAAAGAGAGAGAACGTGCTCTGCTGAAGGACCAGAGGCCAGGAACATTTTTATTGAGATTCAGTGAAAGCAGCAGAGAGGGAGCAATCACCTTTACCTGGGTAGAGGAATCTCAGAATGGTAAGTCAGCAACAGAGAACCTTTGTTGACTTGCTTGCATCAGAACAAGAAGTCTCTATGCCCTTCTCCACCCTGAGGACCAGCACAACAACTCTGGCAGCAGCAGGGCACAAGCAATAGCAGGGACACACTGTACTTGGGGTAACTCAAGCGACACAATGAATTGATCAAGGTTTCAGCTAGGACAAGTAGCACTTCCCAGTCCTGCTTCTGGCCTGGAAGTTGGGTAGGAGAAACTGCCTAGACTGTCTTCCCTGCCTCCTTAGGCTCTCTCCCAGCCTTTAATATACACACACCTGCATCTCCTTCCAAGCCCAAATGCTGCTTTTGTTCCTTCCTTCCCAAACTCCCCCCAGGTAAATTACATACTCCATTTTCCAAGTAGTTCTCCTTCCTCCCCTTGTCTAAAAGGATCAATGAAGAGCTTAGTTCTTCAGTGAGCTGCACTAGTTTCTCATTCTCTCTTAGGGAAACCTGGAGGCATCACAGCTACAAAAAGTTAAAACCTCCCTTGTACCCAGTCAGGGCTCTCCCCTTATCATCCTCATTACACAGCCCCACCTGCCAGCACAGGGCAGCTGTTGACACTTTACTTTGGTGAGCCCAAAACCAGCAGCAGGTGGAAGAGAAACTGCTGAATGTACTTGGGTGGCTTCTTTCCCTTTGCTGCCTTCATACCTGACACATCTAAAAGTTAAGCAAAAGAAGGTTGATAGTATTTGGAGCATTCAGGAAGGCTTGTATGTATGTCTCTCTTGATGGTTCATAAAAGCCTCAAGTGCTGCCTTTGGATCAAACTTCCTAATAGGCAGCAGAGTTTGAATTATATAATTTGGAAGAAGGTTAAAAAGGCAGCACAACCTAAATTACTTAATGAAATACTGCAGTTAATTTCCATGGGCAAGCCACACCAGTCATTCTGAATGCAAAACATGCCAAGAGCCATCACTGTGCTATCCCCCCATGCCTCCCTACCCCAGAGAACAATTATGCTCCCTTTAACAGGCATTAAATACTTCCTGCAGCACTGTAGGTGTCATCCAGGCAAGACTTGCACATGTTAACTTTGAGTTTGTGGGAGTGGCTGCAGCTTTTCTGGACACTTTCAGAAAAAGACTTTGAAACCAGCTCTAAGAACTGCTGCCTCTCTCCTCTGCAGAGCCGCAGTTCCACTCAGTAGAACCCTACACCAAGAAGGAGCTCTCTGCCGTGACCTTCCCCGACATCATCCGCAATTACAAAGTGATGGCAGCTGAAAACATTCCTGAGAACCCGCTGCGGTTCCTGTACCCCAACATCCCCAAAGACAATGCCTTTGGCAAGTACTACTCCAGGCCTAAGGAGGGTGAGTGCTATGTGGGGCTCACACCTTTTAGCTTGTCTGGCTGTTCCTGAGCTGCTGGGGCACTGCCAATTTCTGTGGCATGCAAAGAAAGGGAGCAGTTGGCCTGAATGCCTTGCAGCCTGTCCCATGTTCATAGGTTAAGAAAAGGTCTGTTTTTAAACAGGCACAGCCTGAGACCTAATCAGACCAAAAACTGAAACCCCTAATTCTTGCTGGCCCTCCAGCTCAGCTGTCACATGAGCCCATGAGCTGTTCCAGAAATGTAGGTTCCCACTAACAGCCCTGACCATGACTGGTTGTGGGAGGGGTTTCTTTGCCATTTTCTATAGGAAAACAGGAAAAACTGACTAAAAATGGGATAAATTAACCATAGTGCTGTGAAATGCATGACAGAGAGACTTGCACATTATCTGGGTCATAGGCTGTATTTTTGGTACAATAAAGATGAAAATGTGACGTAAACTTGCTGAAAAAAAATGCCCACAATCTTTCTTTTCTCTCTTTGAAGCACCAGAGCCAATGGACTTGGATGGTCCCAAGGGAAACGGCTACATCAAGACTGAGTTAATCTCTGTATCTGAAGTGTAAGTGCTCACAAAAATGCTGGATTTTTAAGAATTCATCGTAAGATTTTTGCTGTGGTTCATATCTCTTCATACTATTCGAGCTCTAGGTGCCCCTGTCAAGTCTTTCCTTTTGAGAATCTGATCACAACACATTAATGCACTGCCGTGTTCAAAACACCATTTTTAGGTAAAAACCCTAGAAACTTGCAGGGAGTTGTACTGGCAATTTCTTGAAATGCACATTCTCAAAGACTTGTTGGACTTCTTTGTTTAGGATGTGCACCCCTGAGTAGTCTGAGTTTTCCTTTAAAGATAGGCTGGCTTTGCAAAGCCTGGTCTTCCTCAGAAGAGGCATGGTTAGTGGCCCTTCAGGCCTTGGAGCCAGACAGGGTAGCCCAGCTGTGCCTCATTCCTTTAGTGGCAATTAATCCCTGCTCTTCTCCATCAGACACCCTTCCAGGCTGCAGTCTCCAGAAAACCTGCTCCCCATGTCTCCCGAGGAGTTTGATGAAGTGTCTCGGATGGTGGGCCCCGCAGAGATCGATACTGTGGTACGTACCATGAGCCAGCCTGGAGCAGCAGGTCTGAGACACAACTTGCTTTTTCCCTTTCTTTCCCACCCCTTCAGACATACCTCAGATGCTTAAGCAAACACTTGAGAACACATCTCTTCACAGGCATAGGAAAAGCTGGGGATCCAGAGTTAGACTGGGACTGCCAGCAATTGTTTTTTCCATGTGTCTGAAGAGGGGAGAGGGGCGAAGAACAGGAGAGCGAAGTTTCCTGTGTGTGCCTTGCAGGTGGAGGGAAGATGGGAAGGGAGGAAGGAGTATCCCTGTAGTGCCTCTGCTGGGATCTGTGCAGGGAGGAGCAGGAGGGCAGTGTGGAAGTGCTGCCCTGCCAGTGCAGGTGAGGTACTGCCTGTTGACAGAGCAGTGTTGCCCTTGCAGGGTGTGCTTCAGAAAAAGAAACAAATTAAAGCGATCCCCAGCCCTGAGCAGCTGAATGCTAACATGTGAATCGGGTGTGACTGGGGCAGAAATGGACCACGGTCTGTGGTTAGCAAAGACCTGAGAACCAGGGCTGGGCCTTTGTCACGGAGGTTTCCTTTTCTCCTTGCAGATGTGTACACATATTCAGCTCTGAGCTTTCCCCGCATCATCAGCACGGCCAATTCGCTTCACGCATCCTGTGCTGCAGTCAATGCCTTGGTGACAACGCTTCACTGCTTTGGTTTCTCAGCCTGAAGGTCCAGCAGCAGTTTTAGCTAATGGGAATATCAACAGCAGCAGCCTGAGCAGCCTCCTTACATGCATTTCTTTGTTTAATTAGCAAGATACCATGCCAGAGTGGAGGAAGAGGAAGGTGGGAATGTGAGCTCCTCAGTGACAGTGACGGGAGAAACATGCATTCAGTGTTTGAAGGAATAAGTTTAAAACAGTTGACTGTACATAGAAGGCTTAAAAGAAAAGCCGGTTCTTTGGCAGAGGTTCTGTTCAGAAAGCTTACACCTTGAATTTTTGTTTGCATCACTAAAGGGAAAGACTTTACAGATAACAGGCCACACCAAATCCATGTGCTGCTGAAGTTTGTTGTGCTTTTAGCTCTTTCGGGCGTGGCCCACTGAAAAAACAGAAACCCCAAATGTTACCTGCATTTCATTTTCACAATTTTCACAAGGCATAATCTTGTGTAGGTTGTTTAGCACAATCTGTCTCAAAAAGAGCATTCCTTAGGACACCCCCTTCAAGCTGCCTTGGCACCTGCTGAGCTTGTAACCCAAGGTGTATAATCAAGACTAAAGCCTCTGCAACTGCAGTCACCAGACAAAATCAGAACCTCCTCTTAGAAGACTGCAAAAGGGATTGAAGTATGTTTTTATTTACTGTGCCTAATCTGCCAGGGTGAGGATGTGGTCACTCCTGTCTTTTGCACCAATACAGACCCCGTGTAGGTTATAACAGGTGGAATGGAACTCAGTTTTCTCCTGCATTATGAACCAGGACATTTATTTAACTGTTAATTTGAATAGCTAAAAGATTTTACAGGCTTTTGATAATGAAGTACTTTTGTGATTAGGGGTAAGGCACAGGAAAGTGAAGAAGTTAAAGTTTATCCAGAGCAATGGCTGCAGGATATGCAGTCTGCAGTACTTAAAGCATGAAGCTGAAGGAGAAAAACAGGTTTGTTTCTCAGCACATTTGAAGGCAATTAACAACTCTCAGTTAAGAGGCAAGGCTGCTGCAGGCAGCTGATCTCTCTCTCTAAGGGTACCTATTAGCACAGGCTGCTAATTAGCACGGAGCTGAGCAGGGGGGCTGCAGAGCTCTGCTCCCCATCTGTCCAGGTACAGGAACAGGGCAGCCACTGTAGGGGGCCCTGCCTGAGCAGGGGGTTGGACAAGGTGACCTCCAGAGGCCCCTCCAGACCCATCAGCTGCTGTTTGGGAAAAAAAGGAATGCTTCAGTTTGGTGTGTTGTGCCCAAGACATTTGATCTGGCCCCTGCAAAAGCTTCAAAGAAAAATTAGAGGACCTAGAGCACGTAACACATGTTTTTAAATTAAAGAATTGCCAACATATATTTAAATGAACACATTGCAAACTGACCTATTTTGGTGCCCTGGGTTACTGAGATTAACAGTGGTACAGGAAATTACTTAATGCTTTTATCTTACTGTAACTAGCTGAATGTGTATCTCTTGCTAATTCAAAAGTCAAGTTGTTTTTTGAGCTATGCTTTGTATTCATGTTCTACACGTCATTACTTTTATACTTCACTTTTGTGGGACTTAAAGCAGTGGCCCTATTCACAGGTTGGTCTTCCCATAGCTGGTAGTTCTAGAAGCAGTGATTTTTCCTCAATAGAATATTCTTTTATATGTTTTAAATAAATGGAACTGTCAGTTGGCACTTCTGTCCTCTCCTGTTTTGGCTACTTCTATTATAGAGTGGATGTGCCAGTCAGTATTTTACTACTCTGTATCTCATTTTAAACTTGTTTGTGCAACTAAAGAGTTACAGCTCCAAAGCTTTTAATGCTTTTAATTCTCTGATTAATGCTTTTTATTCTCTGATAGAGAGATGCTTTTAATTCTCTGCATTGTTGCAGGTCCATCTGCACTGGAGTTCTTAGAAGGTGGCTGTTAACTTTTTTTTATTACTGCTTGTATCACTGCATTCGTTTCCATCCCCACACAAACCTCAACAAACTGAACTTGGATTTCTAATTTGAGTCCTCAGTAGGATTACTGATCTATGGCTCATCTTTGTGGGCTGGACCACTGCAGTTTTTCCTCTGGGACTAGTAAGTGACAAAATCCCTCATCTCACACTTGTCAGGCTTTTATATGAACTGTACAGCCAGAGGAATAATAAAGGAAATAAACTGTTGGTGTGATGAAGGATAGCAGGAATAAGTCAAGAGAAAGCTAGATCTGTTCAGTGTACCTGGCCAGAATTCCAGCATTGACAAAAAGCAACCAGTGAAATGACACAGCTCTGGAAACGCAGGTTTCAAAATAAACACCAACAAAAACCAGAAAAACGCTACATTACAGAAATTCATTCTGATTTCCTGTATGCTTTGCAAAATGGAAATTACCTGAGTAGGTTTTCCAGGACAGCCTTCCCACAACTGCAGCCTTATTTCAATAGCAGTCCCACAGATGACCAATAAAACCCACCAGCACCACCAGCACCTTGGTATTTCCATTTATTATGCTGTAAAAAGCAACACTATCTGGATTTTATTTCTTAAAATAAATAACTTTCATTTTCAGAACCAGTACAGCTCAAGTTTAGATTCATTCATGGGAAACTGCTGGAAATACATTCATCACTGTCTAGTCCCCACAATACAGAATCTAAAAGTCAAGATCAGCCCAGTCAGTTACAATGACCAGAAGTACACTGCCAGTAAGTATAGTCACAGATAGTCCAGCTCTGAAGCAAAAAAAAAAATCGGGTACAATACAGTTTGTTCACAAAGATAGGCTAATTAATGCTGAGACTACCACAATATTTCTGAGTACAAAGCATTAAGTTAGCTGAACAATTTTAGGTTGTGATACAGAAGGAACATACATGACATAAAAACAAAGGAGTGGGGGAATCTTCTTTGGAGCATAAGGAAGTCAGCGTTGGATAAGATAACCAAAAGCTATTTACTGTAAAATCTACATGTCAGTGTCATGAATAAACAGCCAAACCAATGTACTGCATATATTTATATTTATAAATAACGCCATGTCTAAGTAGCTGCATCGCTGAATTGGACATTACAAAATAATCCATCTTCTCACAATGAGAAAATACTAAAACTAACCAGCAAGAATGCACTGAAGCTAAGACTGGCTAAAAGCACTCGGTATGAAAGCATTAAGTTTAGAGACAGCTATGATCTTCAATGTTAGCTCAGTTAAAATCCTTCTTTTGGTTTTGGTTTGTTTGTATCATGTATACTATATAACATACCTATGTTTAAAAATGCCAGTTTGAACAATGCAATGTCAGTTAAGTAAAGCTAAATCAGGTATTTTTCTGAGAAGCTACAGAATGTGTTGTAGTAGGGGCAAAACAGGGAAGATTAGCACTGAAATTAGTAATTCTGAACTAGGATCCATTGGAAAATATTCCTTTACACACAAGCCCATAAATCTGTTGCCTTGTGCTATCCAGCGACTGATGTGGCTCAACAAAGAGCTAGAGGCCATTTCATTTAGTTCTTGGTTACAAGGGGTGGCTGTGACACAGGAGGTGAAGAGAATGGGTTAAAAGCTTTCAGAAAAATAGCTGATCTTCAGAAGAACAAAAAAAACCACCACCAACCCAGAAAAACAAACCCAACCAGCTAAAGAACAGGAGGATTCTTGAGAAAAAGTGTTTGATAACCATGCCAGCTAGCTTCAAGATGCTATTTGAGGGCTTCAGACTTTCAGACTCTTTCAGGATTTCATTCATTCACCAAGACAGTCACTGCTTGTGATGAGTACCAAGCACTTTTCCACGTGGTTTGTCCTCCCTGCAGGGAGGCAGTATGGCATTTCAACAAGAGACTGTACAGGAACTTGAAAGGATTTATTCCCAACTATACTGACCTGCTGGGTCGCCCTGGAGAAGTTACTTCTCTCCAAGCCTTACTGTACTCATTGCTAAAGGAGGGTAATGTGGTTCAGATCATCTTTATAAAGTGCTTGGGCCATTCTAGATAGAATTTGGAGATTTTGGTGTCAAAACACAGAAAATTTGAACTCTCAGATCTACTAATGACTTGTACACTACATGCTAGGATAAAAACCACCATATACACAATTCTCAAGCACGATCTCCTTTTCCATGTGCTAAATGGTTCCTGCCTAAAACTCTTGTGCTAAAATCCTACATCCAACAACTGTAGTGTTTTACGAATATCTTAAGTGACTGCTCACTTCTGAGGTTTTGTGCCACACTACTGGCAGAAGCAACTGTACATGGGACAGGGAGCTGTGGCAATGTCACAACTTCTGTGAACTACAAATACCTGCATCTACATTTTCCACAACAGGGCACGTGCCATGCTGGCTTCAGTGGCAAGACAGTGAATGCCACCACTCACCACAAAAGGCATTTACTTACTTGTGTTCCTGGTGCTGAACTCCTGTCCCACACCAGGGGAATCCCAGTGATGCAATATCCTGCTCCCTGGTTGATGGCAGTGCAAGAAGAGAACATACCCCAAAACCTGGCTTATCTCCTGCTCTGCTCCTGGTTTGATTGGCTCTATGCTCCTTAAAGCTGTTTCACTCCATCCGTGTTCCTTACTTACAAGCCTAAATGAGCTCAGATTGACGTGTAGTATTTGGTTTAGTTCTTTGCCTTCCAAGCACTTCCATTGCCCTTGCTGGCTCCTGGCACAGGCACCAGGAGCAGCACCTGCCAGCCCCCCAGGGGTAGTGCAAATATACCTGCAAGGAACACCTGCACGGAGTGGAAGCACCCACGTTCCCCAGCCACAGGGAAGTACTTTAGCAGCTGAACATGGAGAGAGAGGAGGGAGGCAAGACAAAGGGAATGGAGAGAAATGCTCCCGAGACAAAAATCCCACGACACACCGGTGCTACAAGTCACATTCCCCTACGCCATTTGGTCAAACAAACCTTAAGACACATTCCCTGACAAGACTATCTCTAAGAACAAGCCTAGACCATTGACAAGTGTCACCTATACACTCTGTGATATTTATATTATGTAAACAAGGTTGTGTGGAATTCTTTTTTTCTGTTTTTTTTTTCCCAAAGATAAGTGCAGATCCTTACGTAACACACCCAGCCTAAATCTACATCAGCATCCTCAGCTTTCAAAAAAACCTCACTGACGCTCACACCTGACAGTACTCTGGCTCATCCTGGCCATACTGGAAACAGAGGGCTAAAGAAACAAAAAATTCAGCAGAAAAGTTCCTGACCACAGACTAGAGTGCACATAGAACACAAAAATAAATTAAGTAGTGCACAGTAAAGCCAACAACAGCTAAATATTTTTATACATCAATTATATGCAGCATGAGGTAATATTGCTCACATTATGGAGGGAGATTCTTAGTTGGTTTTGTTTCTTTTTGAAGAGATTGGATTTGTCCTGTGCGTATAGAAACTCCTGTAACGTAACACTGAAGTAACAGAGACTTCTGTAAAATATATACCACTATCAGATAGAAACACACACGCTCTTCATTACTTATGCATACCACAATTAAACAGGTAAGTGATTTGATTCTTAGGATTTAGCTGAAGATGATTATAGTAAGCCATCCAGATTTTTATGAACCGTTCGGTTCTCTTTCCCATCGTTGTTATCCTCTGATGGCGTGTATTGGACCTGATATTCTTGAAGAATTTTAAATACATCATGGTGTCCAAAATGTAAAGCTTCATCCATGGGAGTGTTATTCCACCTACAAAAAGCAGCACAGTATTTTTAAGATCAGCACATTAAACACAAAAAGCAGCACAAACCCAGTTCTTTACATACTGCACTAATAGTTCAGCACACAGACAACACTCAGTTCAGTAATTGTGGAACTTCATTAAGCTGAGAATAACCTTTGAAATAATGGCTTTAGTGGTTCATTTTTCATTCCTGCTCAGTCTGCAGAACCTACAGAGAACCAGTAGGATCCCATTCCCTCGCTTCAGTGGACTGGCTCAATACATTCCTCACTCATACTCTGATTTGACAGGCACCTCTCCTCATTGTGACTAGGGAAGTGTTACTGGAACATCTTTCCTCCCAAGCAGCAATAAAAACACTCACCTGTCTTTGGGGAAAGGATTCACTTTGCACGCTTCCAGTAGAAACTTCACAACGTCCACGTGTCCTACAGGAAAAGCAGCTTTGTGAATGCACGTACTTCTAGATACCCATTTCTGTGCAGACAAAAGCAAGTATGCACAGAGACAGCAAGGATGTCCTAAAGCAAGCTCCCAGACAGACAGACAGTAAATGCTGTGTGAGGAGGCAGTACCTTCTGCAGCTGCCACATGCAGGGCTGTCCGTGAGTCATAGTCTCTTTGCTCCATATCCATTCCTGACAGAGCAAACCTTAAAAACAAAACAAAATAAAATAAAAGAGGTTGCAGAGCCAAGTGTTACGTGATTTAAAGCATGTTACAAAACTAGCATGGGATGACATCATTCTGCCACAAGAGGATGTAAGCAGCACCACAAGCACATCCTATCTTTGCTGATAATGAAAGGGGCTTTGGCTTTAAAGTTTAGTGCCTTGACTTTCTTTCCGCTCTTTAGCTGTCATAAATAAAAATAAAACATCTTTGCAGAAAACAACAGTCAACACACCTGATTTAAAATTGTGCATGGACAAGCTAAGCCACGTAAAGCAAAGTAAATTTATAGCAGGTGAGAAAATCCCAGGAAGTGTCAAATCTGAAAATCCTGAGCAGCATTAAGGGATTGGGAGAGTTCTTGCTTCGCACTAGGGTGCCCTGGGCCGGCAGAGTTAAACTATAACCATTTTTCTACCCACTAGTTATATTCAGATATATTCTAGCCAAATTAACGCTTATTTAGTCTCCTACCATTATTACTTTAAATTTTCCCAGATTCTCCTCCAGATTTTAAAAAGCAAAGCTAGATGCCCTAACCTGTCCAATAACAATGTACATTTTCCAGCCTGAATTTTTGTGGTACTTTCAGAATTGAATATTAAAACAGGTGAGAGTACAGACAGGCTTTTCTGCCATTGCTATTAAAAAATGGTTAAAGAAATTGTTTTACTGTGACCCAAAGAAATGGAACACAATGGGATTCGGCATAGTGTGAGGGTACATTTTTGATGGTTAGATTTGTATCTTTTGGTTGGGATTTGGGTGAACATAATCAATCTCTAGCTTGTGCAGCTCAATGTCCCCGACACAGACACAGTGCATGTGCATGTTCCTAAATAAACAACTGCAGGAACCAAATAAGCAGCATTCCTATTCCCAAATCCCACTAAATTTACCTCCGGAGTGCAGACACATCCCCTGTGTAGGCAGCAAACAGCAGATTTATCACAGACTTCACCTACAAAGAGAGATTAAGTTCCAGTTTACTGATCTTCTTTCCTCAAAAAGAAAACCCAGCGGCGACCAGTTGGTCCAGTGCTTATGAACTTGTTAATTATATCCCCTTGCCTGATCACATTCTGCAGTGTAGCTTCCTTTGCTACCAGTACTGCAAGGTCTGTCTTTCCAAGGCTGAAGTTGTTAAGGACAGTAAAAGAACTAAAACAAATTCATTTCTGCTCTGTTGTAGTAAAAAATATGAGCCTTGCTCTATGGGCAAACCATATTTCTCTCTTCAGTCGCCCAATGACACCAAGTATTGAATTGCACAGACAGCATCACTGTGCACAATTTATAAAACCATGAACTCCTCATAAGGCAAACTCACTCTGGAAAAGTAAGATTATTATTTTTTTATTAACTGCAAAGATTCCTAATGCCAGGAGAAATCTATGTGAGCAGAAGAAATAATACCCTTTTTTCTACACATTACAGATTATCCTTGCATACATCCAACATACAGACTTTCCTCAAATAAACCATTTTAAGCAGTTCTGTTACACAATAAGCAAGGTTTCCAGGCAGATAAAGTTGGATCTTTTTAGGTAAATATGGGCTTAAAGCACAATGCGTGTAAAGTCTCTGGTAAGTAGTGTTTTTTCTCAGCTGTATTAATTACTCTTGTAAGAAATTATACTGTCAGGGTACACCAACCTTGTCCTATGCATATTTTAATACATCCTGTCTATAACAACTCTGCAGGTTTTAACAAGAGGCAAGAACGACAAGCTAGATGGTTTTAAGTACCCACATCAGCTTCTTCCATAAACTGACACAGCCACCTCTAGGCACCATTTCACAGTAATCTCCAGTAAACTTTCTAAGTGCTGCTTTGCTTTCTGAGTCCACAAAGCTCTGTCTCTGCCACCAGACCAGTAACAGAGATAAAAGAGGCAGCTGATGCTGCACTGACCTTCTACAACAAGGAGGAGAAACAAACAAAATGAAAAATCCCCACCCACAAGCAAGTCTCCCACAGATTTCTGCAAGAACACAGGCATATTCACAGGGCCACAGACCAGCCAACATCTGCACCTCTTCTAAACCAGAGCCCTGGAATTGCTTGCTGTTTTTTACACCCCAAATATGCACTGACGCAAAGAGAGACGGAAGGATAAGGAGGCAAGAAGGAGACAGGGAGCCGCCCTCACTCCGGCACCCACAAACTCCTGCAGCTCCTTTCCAGTTTGCATTAGGAGGGCTGGCAGATTCAGATCTGTAGGACTCCCTCCCTTCTCAAGGGGCTCTGCCCCACTGGGCTGTCCCCAAACCTGGCTGGCTCCAAGGCTGGGCCCTTGGCCAGGTTCTCTCAGCTCCGACCCCACAACACCTCCAACTGTGGCAAACCTGACATCACGCCCCAGACCCTTCTTGCCAGTCTTACAGAGGACTGGAATTGGGTGATTCTACTCCTCCCACAAAGATGTTTTTGTTCAGACTTTCTGCCACAAGCCAAAACAGTGACCAAGACTCCTAGGCAGGTCAGCAGGGCCCTGCTCGGGAGGCAGAGCTGGCCACCCCAGCTGAGCCCTCCCAGCCACAGGCAGCTCCCCATGGCTGGCTCAGCATCAGGCCTGCAGGAGCCAGACAAGGAGCTGCTGGGAGCACCCTGCAGCCCTGGGGTCTGCCACTGTCACGGACTTGCATCAGCAAGGCCAACCCAGGGCAGCAACCACACTCCCTGAGCTTTCCATAGGAACCACCACAGCCACACCACAACCAAACCCTCCAACACAGACAGTGTCTGCCACAGGCTCGGGGCTGCAGGCTGAGCGCAGCTGTGAAAGGGGAATTTCGTTTGATAATCTCCACATTTCATCGAGGTGATTCAGGCGCTCTCCCCAACCCGCTGGGGCCCCGCAGGCACACCAGGCTGGCAGCACTCCCATGTTTCAGGTCCTACAGGTGATGAACACTCTCCCTTTTCAGGATCTGGGATGAGCAAAGGACACTCTGTCTTTCATAAAAACCCTTTCAGAGGTAACTAACCATTTTGGCTGGGCTTCTTGATGTTTCTGGGAAATGCAAATATATATTAAAGTAATAAAATAAAAATAGTACACATTCCTTTCTTCCAAAAAACAACTTTCCAAGTGCAGCCAGAACCCTGGATTCAGCTGAACATTTTGCTAAAAAGCGATTTTTGTTTCCTGTAATGATGTGACAAAATGTAATTTGGAGATTCCTGAGGCTTTGTAACACAATCACCTTAGCTCACATCTCTCAGCCATCTGGGAGAGGTCAAAGCTGCTCCTTCCTTAAGATAAATCAAGTAAAATCAAAGATTACTTTACTTTAAAACTGAATTTCTTGACAGATCAAAACAAAAACAAATACAAGCCCAAACAAAAAGATCTCTGCTTGTTTACCTCAGAAGGAAATTTGTTCTCTGTCCAACATTAAAAGCAATGGGATACAAAAAGCAGGAGAAACCCAACAAATTCAGCAGGATAACTACTAGCAGAGTAATTATCCAAAGCTGGTCAAAGAAACTCAAGCTAAATCAAGCCCAGTGTGGCCATCGTAGCTGAAAAATCCTTTTGGGACAACTTCCTCCTGCTTCTAGAGAGACTTCAATGATTTTATGGGAGAATCAGACTGGATTTGCTACCAACAAAACATACCTTGACCCCATAACTGCACCCTACTGTAACAGCAGCATAGAACAGGCAAAAAAATTAACAAACTTTATAAGGTATGAAATGAAACTGCTCAGAAGGCAGCGATAAACAAGCAGAAGCTTTATTGACTCCATGTAAAAAGTGAATTCAATAAAATTTAGGAATCTGCAAATACAAAATACAATTTGAACTCAAAGTAAGAATATGCCATCTCCACAAGCATCTTACAGGTCTTCCTTAGTTTTCAAGAGAATATTAATCTAAGCAGCATAATATACTAATTTATTATGTAAGAGATTGTCCTTTACAGTGAGAAAAACTTACTATGTGAACAGCACATGCTGCCATAAGCTTTGTATCTGCAGAATCTCACTTAGGCTGCCACAAAGTAGAAATTCTCTACCCAAAACTCACAGTATACTAGCTTGAAGTAACAGGTTCATTGCAAAAAAAAAAGCAAAAGGCAGAAGAAACTCTAAAGTGGCAGCAGCAAACATACGATTTTGGGATTTTTAACCGTGGGGGAGAAAAAAAATAGTGATCATGACAGATGAGCTCTATCCATTCAAACCAAGTAGGGCACAAGGCAACTAATTTAAGTGTTTAGAGAGACTGTCAGTGAGTTTCTCACCAAATGGCTCATGAACATTCAGTGTTGGTGTTTAGTAACTGCACTGGTGAACACAAGCTCCTCTAATGTTTGGAAACACCAAGTTCACCTTCAACCCAACAGCCATGAATTACCCTTTCCTACTGCACATACTTTCCTAACTATAAAAATGTAATAAAAGGAGAAGGGATGGAGTCCCTTTGCTTTACACAAGCTGGATGGATCACACAGCTGCATGGCAGGATCAAACCCAGAGCAGAAACTGTTGCACCTTTTGTCAAAGGAGAGAGAAAACCTGCATGCACTGAAGCAGAGGAATTTGGCAGCTCTCTTCTCATTACACCAACAATACAGAGCACTGCTCACTCAGCTACAGTGAGACCCTCTCTGTACAGAACTCTTTCCTGAGCACTGGGTATAATCCTCGTTATCCAGGCAGTGAAACCAGCAAGGAAAGGTTCCTCAGAAATACTCATGTCACTCAATGGTAGAAATCAGAAACACAGTTTCACTGTCAGGTTAGTAGGCGTTAGAAGTCTTGGACTCGGCGGGATAAAGCTATGAAGGATCCAAGTCCTGCTTCACATCGGTGGCCAAATGACCAACACCTCCAGAGGTCCCTCTCCAGTTAATGGTTCTGTGAGCCCGTGGGTCAGGATGTGAGCAGCTCAAGAAAGAAAAATCAAGGCTGGTTTTGCTCAAGAACTGCACTGAGGTCAAGTTAAAGCAAGGAAACAGCCGGAGTTCAGGGCAGCAGGAAGTCACAGCGCTGCCGCAGATACTTCAGATAAACACGGGGTACGAAAAGGCAAAATCCCAAATGGCCAAACTGAGTGAGCTGCAGCACTGCCAGTTGCAAAGCAAAACTCAGTGTCAAAGTGACTCCTAGTCCAAAGCTTTCCTGTCACAGTTATTTTAAACATCTCCTGAGCCTGGCTATGCTGAAAGTTTCAAAGAAGTCTCCCTCAAACATCAGTGGTGACATGAGCAGATGCGCAGGGACGGAGGAGCTGCAGCAGGGAGCACGTGTGGCCCAGCACACAGCAAGGGCACTGCTGTGCCCCTCTTCTCTGCAAACACAAAGGACTTGGGCATGACATGAGAGCTTCAGGGATGGTTTTCAATTTCTCAGTGTACCAACTGGAAAAACTTAATTAAAAAAAGTTTAACTTCGGTATTAATATGCTAAAGTTATTTACTGCAAGTGAAATTTCAACAACATCTAACTGATCTGAAAGGCCTGGCTGGAATGTGGGAATCGCCTTGGTGGAGTATTTGTAACAAAACAGTCTTTCCCTACCTGAGCTGCACACCCGAATCCAGATTTATTGAAATAATCTCACAATGGCTAATAGCAAGTGCCCACACAAGACTGAGACAAAATTACTCCTCTCTTAACAGAGACCAGTTTAGAGGATTTTTTTCTTAACTGAAGGAAAGTCTATCACTGCCTGGCTCTAATGCCATCCACAGAAGACCTCTCCAAACACTTCAGACAGCACATTGACATTGTTAGTGGCACTAAGATGGGAAACTGAGGCCCAGAGATAGAAATTAGCTGCTACAGTCTCGTGGTGAAGGGAAAGTGGCCTGACACCTTCTGCCCAGTGCCTGTTCCTCAGTGCAGAACCACCAAACCTCGGGTAGGAGCCAAGGCCAAGCAGCTGAGCACACCAGCACTGTCTCTGTCCCTGCCCACGTGTCCCCTGTCCCCCTCTGCTATCGTGCCATGCCTCCAGCACGGCAGGGAGAGCCTCTGCCCCGCACTGCACTTGGGTCAGGAGAGAAAAGCCAAACAGCTGTGCATGTATGGAAAGCAAATCCTTCAGAAAAAATTAATTTACCTCAAAGCCGGATTAATTCCATGAGAAGCTCTTAGCTAACATGGTCAGTGAATCTGGATTTTAATTTCCTACTGTGTCCTGCTTCCTGAGAATGCTCTGCCCTCTCTAATTTCTTTGAAAACATTACAGAATTAACATTCTGAAAAAAATGTATTACTTCCAACTTTATGTTTCTCCAGGTGGCTGAGCAATACAGTCAAGCCCTATAGTTTATAATAGTGCTGCTTGGAGCAAGCCAAACAAGAATAAATAAACAACTCCCCTAAACTTTCCAGTGATCTTTCTATGATATTTAGGGATAATGCCACAAGTTAGCCTTCTGAAGAGATGTTCAAAATATTGAGGAAAAAAGGGTTTGAATGGATATTGTTTCTCAGGGACTTCGCTGCATCTGAACTTTACTGTGTACCAAATCAAGTGTGCTGACAGGAGACTTTCAAATACAACAAGAGAAGTTAAAGAGAGAAGAGCTAGTTGAGAGAACACGTGCACAATGCTCTTCTCTCACATCCCATTTTTTGTGCTTAAAATGGGACACAACGTTTCCTTTCAGGGAACCCTGCCCTTCTGGCCAACCAGCTTGAAGAACTAAGTTTTACACTTTCGCCTGCACAGCACAGAGGTGTAGAGATAAATTGGGATTTAAATTTCAGCGCCTGACTTTCCTAATGACAGGTGCCTGTCACGCCAACCTCAGGGCCCGAGGCACCGGGAGCTCAGTCCCAGGTAAGCAGGGCTCTGGGTTATGTTCCCCCCAGGCTCCTGATGATCCCAGCCCAGGAGAGCAGCACAGCAACGGGAATCCAGTCCTGCTGCTCTTCAGCAGGGAAATCAGCCCAGGTCCCCGGGAAGTGTCCCCGAGGCACACACCCCCACGGCGCTGAGCACAGCACGGCTCATCCACACCTGTGACACCCTGGCCGCCTCCCCTGGCACCTGCCCCAAGGGTGACACAGCACCAGTTGCACAGCTCCCTGTGCACAGGGAAAAATCTGTTGGGCAGCATTCCCGAGCAGCGCACCCCAGCTGCACGTCGTTCCAGCCGGGAGGAAGGGCACACAGGAGCCAGGAGCCCCGCACATGTCCGGCTCCCCGTCCATTGTTCCCAGCGCACAGCACAGCTAATCCGGCTCAGCGCGGCATTAGCTGGAAACGCAGAAAATAGATTGTTAAGCTGCCCAAGGTGAGCGCCCTTCCATGGACGGGGATTAATGCTCCATGGCGGGACTCTGCCTATGCCCATGCCCTCTGCAAGTGGCCAGGGACTGACAAGCAAGGCAGGAGCAAAGAGTTTACATGAGTCGCGAGTGATTCCACAAACTAATAAAAGCTCCAAAATCAACAGGAATTCCCTTTCACAGTAGCCCTGTTCAGCTGCTTTTCCTACAGCTGATTCCCCGATGAGGGTCACCAGGGTATGCGGCAAAAAGCAATCCCTCCTCCTGCTCTTCGGAAGAGCTGTGGATTTTTGGATGCTTATTTTATCAATGGAAAACAATTCCTGAAACCAAAGATGCCAATATAAACTCTGAAACAGCACTGCTAACCTACAGATACCAAGAAAAGTAAACCTAGAGACTAAAACCATTTAGTCATCCAGTTTTACACACTGAACTTGTAACTCAGCTAAGCTGAAGCACAGCCTTTTTCTCGGCATGTAGGGTTTCAAAATAAAGTAAAAAACAAACAGAACCCCCTCCCCCCTCAAACCTGCACAAAATGAATTTTGGCATTTTAACTCTCAAACTAGAATGCAAGTAGTTCCTAAAAGGACAAAAATAAACCAGGGGTGGATCTGAGAGTGGAACACTAGTATCTATATGTTCAAAACTAGACAGGATCACTTATTTCACAAAGAGGCCACTTTTGCATTTACATTTAATTTTCAATAACCTGGAATCTACTCTCCAGTGTCTACATACAAGACTATTGCTGGGGAAAAATTTCAGGTCTAAAAGAGACAGCCATAGTTTTCCTTTAAAACACCTTTGTTCAATATGAAGGTACGTTGTACTTCATAGGGAAAGAAATCTCAGTCAAAAGCCTGTTTTTGCAATTGAGCTTCTGCTTTGTTTACTGTGAAATAAAGCAGAACTTATTATTTAAGGTTAAGTAAAGCACATACTTTACAAAGTAGAACTAAGACTGAACTATAGACAAAACCCAACCAACCTCTAAGCCCAGCTAAGCATCACCTCCATGTCTCAGCCAGGACCTGACCTGCCTGCCCCACCTCAGCGTCAGCCACCTGCCAGGACACAATTCCCACACCTAAATGCCATGTTCTATTCACTAAATGAATCCCAGACTAGTTTAGATGCCCACCCAGATGAGGACTGGCTCTGGAGCTTGCTAGTGAGGTTCTGTCCATAAATATTTTTAGGGATGGACAGTCCTTGAAGGCACTCGAAGCAGCCTCTGGATTAAGCCTCAACATTACCATATTCTACAGAAAACTCAGTTCCAAAAGAACAGGTAATTTCTCCAAATAACTTCCTGAAGCACACAAAAGTGAGGCTTTCAGTAAGTGACCAAATGATCCCACATAGCTCTACAGCAACCCAACACTGTTTCTAACAGAGCCTCCTGCCATGACTTCAAACACAAGGATCTTAAGAAGTTATAAACCTAGAACTCCTCCAGAGAGTCTTTGTTCCCACAACACTATAAATAATTAGAAGATGTGTGAACAAATTAATGCATATACACACACACATTAAAGTATTGATATATTTGAAAATATGAATGAGGCTAGTTGTTCCATAAAACTCTCATTTCTTCTTGATGACTTCTACCACCTCTTTAGGCTATTTTCTGCACTACTGATCCTTGTTTCCTCATGTAACGTGACAAAAGTGCAAAAAATAACTTTAGAATCTGCCAGTATCTACTCTGCCATGTTTTAAAACTAACACAGGAAACGAGATTTTGTCAGGTATTTCCCCAGCTCCTTTCCTAACCCTTTGACTAGCCTTTCTTTTCCTCTAGATGGTGCAAGGTCCTCTGTCTTCACAGCTGGGGACAGAGGACGATACCCACCTCTTTCAGTTTTACGAGCTCTGGGTGCAGCGTTTATTTTTGGACTCAAAGCTGCCACAAGTGACTTTCAAAGCTGCTACTGTGGAGTTTATTTCTGGAGTCTCCCTGGTGGAATTAACTTGAAATGCCCTTTGCACAGCAATTATCCATACAGTTTGTACTGTTGATATCAAACTAACAGACTAACAGAACGCTTATTTATTCCTCACTCCAGTTTCCAGCAGCCCTGCTCAAACACAACCCATGCATGTACTGAAATACTGAAAGCTGCTTCTCCCATGAGTGATGTCTAGACTGTAAGCACACAAGAGGCTGTATTTTCATGTATCCAAACACAAAGCAGCTCTAAACCAACTGTGCTGCTAGAGCTGCAAAACCCTCAGGCAAGGCAGCACACCAGTTAGTTATTACTTTTATTTAAAGCTGGGCAAGATCCCAGTAGGTATTAAATACCTTTTTTCAATTCAAGATTTGTTTCAAATCCAAATCCAATCTTTTAGAATAAAGCTAAGTCATTTTCTCCTTCTGACTTCCTACATTTTTGAACTAGCTGGTAGACAGTAACAAGATTTTTTTCAGTAGTCCTAAAGTGTCTGTTTAAAACCCAAGAACAGAGCAAGGAGTTTTGACTGGGTTCAGTTCAGACACGGGGCACAAGCATTCAAACAAGCCTGCACAGTAGCACAATCTTGGAACTTGTCACAGAAGCTGTGCATGCAGCTGACTGTAAGACATAATTAAGCCAAATACATACACCAAAGGCGTCTCTTGACTCCAGGACCCTTTACCAACCTAAGAACAACTGTAAGTCTGTTTTACTAGCAAACAGACGGGCTAAGGCTGCTAAAGAAGAAGTGCAGCTTTCCTGGACGGAAGGCTGAGCAGAGGTGGTTTGTTCCCCTCTTCCATCTACTAGCATCAAATGGATTTCCATCATTCCTATTTCCCTCTGGTTCAAGCCTTTTTGAGATAAGTACTGCATTATGCCACCCAAAACTGCAAATAATTACAGTATTGATACCACATGTTACAGTAAACTGTGTATCTTTATCCACTTCTGCCTGAAGCCCTTTTTTTGTCAAAATACTTTTAATTAATGGAGGTATTCAAAAGCATCTAAAAATGGCATTTACTAAAAATGAGCACAATACCATAACACTTTGTCCCTTTTTTTCTTCTCTGTTACTGTACTCACTTGCATAAAACTTAAAAACTTAAGGACACAAGAAGCAGTAACTGTGAGCAGAAGGTACTTTTCCTCCAATCACATTTGGAGCCATGAAGGACAGAATTCATCTCTTCCAGCACTAACCTCTTGCTCATAAGATGACCATCAAGTGGACACAAGTTTCTGGAAGGAGTTTGTAACACTTGTATTCCTCAAAACTACATCTCTCTACCTGTGAATTCACACTGAACACCATCAGGCAGGAGGTGCAAGTTCTTCAAGTGTCCAGAAATATTCTTTGACTCATACAGAACAAAGCGAGAGTCACAGATAGGACTGAGCTCAGCCCTACAATTAATTCAATGCATGCTCAGAAATTATTATAATTTAATTATTCTAAATTTAAATGCTAAATGAGATTTAGAATCTTGTAAATGAAATTTGAAATCATCTTTGTTTCCAATATAGTTTATGATTCCATAGGTATAGTCTGCTTCATGCTATACTTGGTTTTACTCAAGCACCTAAAATACAGAACAGCCCTTGATGACAGCCAGTGACGGAAGCAGAAACCTCGTTTCATGGCAACACACACTGGGAAATTGTAATGCCTTGTTATTGACAGTTCTGACCACTGATGAATTCTAAAGTATTAGTAAATTGATGCTGTTTAAATTACAGATAAGACTATTTAATTATGATGAATTAAGAGTTAAGTAATTAAACAAAATGTTTACTAGAGTAAGTGAAACATTTACTTACCTTCTGCAACTGAGATTCCTTCAGAAAGACCATGCACATCTATTCCACTCCTGAGATGTGCACACCCCACAGGGTGAGACAAGCTGTTTTGGCCAGCCATGGTTCTGAACTGCCGCACTCCCACCTCTGCCTCCCCTGACAGAGGCAGAAGAAACCACCATGCACTAATGCAGAACCTGATCTCCAGAGGTGGAGAGGGGGTCACGCAAAGCAAAGTGTAATTGGATCCCTGCAGGCAAGCCTCTCCCGAAGCAGTCAGGGAATACCAACTCAATTTTACTAGAAAATATTACACAGTATCGTAAGAATGTCCACGGTGTGCGGATGGGGCAGATTCTCCTTTCCAGTGCCATCATCAGGAGCAGGACAGCAGGCAATGTTGTGGGAAGCAGACTGGGTTTGTATTTCCCCTTTCCAGCAGATAAAACCAATACTAATGATGAACTGGGTTCACGGGGTACACAGAAAAAAAACCCACAGAAATCAGAGCTCAAGATTCAGAGCCATTGACTCCATCAGTATTAGGTAACAGGATCCCAGGAACAGATGCTCCTTTAGTTGGAAGAAACTTCCAGGGAAAGAAGTCTGGTATGAAGCATCAAGAAGAGGTACTAGGATGGACCCAGCCAATACTGCTGTCACAAGATAGCCCTGAACAACAGATCATCCTAAATTTTTCAACACAGAAAGCCTTACAGTCCCTAATGCTGAAGCACCAGTGCTCAGATGATAATGTTGTGACTGGAGAGCTTCCCTGCCCCTTCACGTGTGTGCCTGGACAAACAGATAAGCCTGGCAGAAGAGGAGCTGATCGCAAGAGCTACTCACTTTCTTGTTTTGTCTTATCCTTTGCTTAATATCCACATTGGTATGGGCATACCCATGCCAACCCTTTATTTTGGGGATGATGATGTTGATTCCAGAAGGTATAAACACTGGGAAGAAGAGAGAAAACTGAGTACCAAAGCTGCCTTCATTAGATTACAGGCAGCATGGCCATGCCTACTTCCATCTGCTGTTTCCAATTTCTTCTGGTATCAGTGAATTAACATTTTTTGCTTTTGGAAATGACAGAATTAAGCACATCACTGAGAAGACCCCAAGAAGTGCTAGACTTAAGTGCTAAAGTTGACTGATTCCACTTTTTTGGTTTTTGGGGTTTTTTTAAAGACCTCTCATGGACATCCATAAACTCATAAATTATGCCAGCAAGAAAAGTTCTTGATTGCCTAATAAAGAAGACCAAATTAGAATAGCAATAGTGAGTAACAGTGAATCAGGCAGTTCCACAGAAGTGTGAGTTAACAAGAGGGAGTCATAGAAAAACCTGGCCTGGCTCCTGGCCTGGATGACCAAAGGTATTACTGCTGCACTGTTGGCCATGAACAGTATGACAAAGGAATAGCAGATCAATTAATCCCTTCAACAAGAAGTTTACTAGATCAAGTGAAAGATTTAAAGCATGAAGACTTCCACCCTTTAAGATGAAAACCAGACAAATTTTCATTTCTAGGTGGCATGCATTTGCCACCAACAGCTTGGATGGAAATACTTCAATGATGCTGCCATGTCCAAAGCATTCAAGTTTTGTAAGAAAATGACCCGCTCAAAGAGTTTACCTTGCTCCATCATCAAAACTTTTCAGCATTTCTCATCAGCAATGAAACAATTTGTCAGTAAATAATGATGGCTGGAAGTTCAAAAATGGTAAAATAATTCTTGCATAAGCTATCACAGAAATGTTATACCTACTCTGGTAGCTCCCTTTCAGCCTTTTCAAAGACTAAACCCCTGCTAACAGTTCTGCAACAAAGAGCATGGGGAATATACAGAGAAACCTTAAAAAGGGGAATGAATGCTAAGCCATTGATCCTGGATGCAGGAAGAAAAAACAAGAGCCTTTGAAGTAATGGATACAGACATCCCTAACAGTGCAAGATTTGGGACCAAAGGACTGGGATCAACGACAGTCACATGCATCAATGGAATGCTGATGGGTGCTTTAGTGACAAGAGCTGTGTTAAGCAGACAGGACAAAAGGACGTCTGCCTTTTCAAGGACCTATTGACACCACTGCTACCCACACAACAGAGTAGAGTGAGGCAATGCTCCCGCTTCCCAGCCTGTGGGCAGTTCACAATTTGTGGATGACAGCTTACTCTTAAACACAGGAGTTGGAACTGGAATTACAGCTAAAAGAAAGGACTTTGCTCTAGAAGGACATAAGGCACCTGCACTACCAACAGACTGACTCCACCCTACAGCCTGAAAGCAGAATGGGGAAATCTTACCAGACACTTGCCCTCTACTCTTGGTGTGATGGTTCTTTCTGAATACTAGGATCAAGCTTCTATAAACCTTCTTATTTTTAAGGCTATGTATTCTATACCTGTTTTCCTTGTATTGAAAATATTTATTAGCTTAAATAAATATTTTGCCTCTCTGCTTTTATCTTTAAACACTGCAAACAGTCATGTTATTCCCCAGCAGCCCTGGTATATGGGATAAAACATACTCAGCTGTTTTAGCCTGCTTCTCTGTGTTCTCAGTCATAATTCTTAATCCTGCTCTGCAATGGCATGAATGGGGATTTCTTAAAACATGTTTAATTGAAACAGTTTATTCTCAGATCAAGATTACATTTTAATTATTTGACTTGCAATAATTACAGGCTGGAGAATTTTAAGAGAGGTCCTTTAAAAGAAGTGTGAATGTACTTTCCATTTAGAAAGCAAAAGCCACACATACAACCAGAAGCAGGTCTATGAGTCCAAAAACCCCCTGATTATTGCATGAGTAATTCCTGACCAAACAATAAAGTTGCCTGCCTCAAGGAAAAAGCTGGGCTAGTGAATGACATCAACAGGAAACGAGTAACATTATCTCTTCCTATCACTCCACTTGTGTTCTCAGCTCATTGTTTTGACAAGCGCTCTGATCACAAGGGGTCCTAACAGTAACATGCCATCCCTCAGCAAATAACACACTTCCACGTTTGCATTTAGCCTGCTGGGCTTCAATAGAAAAATAAAGGGAATATGGCTTTTCAAATCCCTAAATTACTTCATTTTCAATGACATAATGAAAAAATACTTAGAATCCAGTAGGAAAAATACAGCAGGAAGTGAAAATACTAGTTGCTACTGACCAAAAGCCATTTTTACCTATGCCACTTCTAGGACTCCCTAAAAGCCACCAGATTACAGCATGATGGTAAGATCATCAGTTGTGTTCAGTGAAAACACAGAAGTCACTATCACAAGCTACAGAAAGGGAAAATTCCAGTTGTAGGTTAGGAAAAAATTCCTTAATCAAAGCATTAAAGCACTGGGATAACTTACCCAGCCAGATGAAAAAACCTCATCATTGGAGGTTTTCAACACTTGACTGGCAAAGTCCTTGAGCAACACAATCCAAGTGACACTAGATGGTTCTCTGAGCAGGAGGCTGGACTGTAAGATCTCCAGAGATCCTTCCCAGCTGCTGTGACCTCGTGGTTTCCTTCTCAGGTTGCGTACAGTCACAAGTGCCCCCTGCACCTCATATAGATAGGTTACAATAACTGCACCCAGCTAAGTAAATCTGACCTGCTTTGAGGAAAGATACAATATGAAGACCAATTTCCAATTCACAGGGTGCACATGAGTTGTGTAAAACCACGTGAAGGCACAGCTATGTGCCAGCTGAGTCAGAATCAGAGCAGAGCAGCAGCTAAAACAGGAAGCAGCACCTTACAGCAGATGCACTACCTCACGTGCCTGCTTAGCACATGAAACACATCAAAGTATGGCTGGCTGGAACATTTTTGAGGATAGGAGGACATTCTAGAATTACTTCCTTTTCCCCTTGTCCTTCCTTCAACCCCATTTCCTCATCAGCCTTAGTGATGAGGTGTCAAAGTGTCCCTTACTCTCCAAACATCCACCTGCCTTGTCCTCCATCAAGCACCAATGCCTGCTTTATTGCCTCAATTAAGTCCCGTTCAAATTAAACTGGTAAAAATCCAAAATGACAGACAAAAGACCCAACAAACTTGCCTCCCACCACACTTCTGCCACTCAACTCAATTCTAGGCTTTATTCAGCTAAGCTGCAGCCTGAGATGTGGCCATTAGGTACCCCTGCTATGCACAGAAGAAACGCATGTGGCATTCTCAGGAGTAGCTGAACCACGTGCAGAGTGGTGCCACTCCAGTCTTGCAAAAACATTTAGATGTTCAATGTCCAAGTGACACCAAAATTCTGCACAAAGCAAGATTAGATGCCAATAATAAAATTAACTCCTACTTGCATGAAAACCAAAATAAAATAGGTTATTTTTATTTTGCACACAATATTCTCCAGAAGGAGCAAATGGCAAATTAGAAAACACACTTGATTTAAGGTAGGTAGTTTAATAATTTACACTATTTAAATTATTCAACACACTAGGACACGAATTCCTGAAAGAAAATGGGGCTGTGCATGACTGAACCATGTCTTTACATATATTAGTTAGTCATGCACTTTCCCAGCTAGACAAATGTGGAACAGACAAGATGCCAGCATGATTTAAAAAGAAAAAAAAAAGCTTTGGTTATGATTTCTACCCAATTTAAAGCTTCTTGCCAACCCTCCAACCACTGTAGACATATGTGAACTCAAATCCTCAATGAGACTCTGCACTAAAGGCAAATTATTAGGTGTATTTTAGTCGTTCTAGTAAGAACGCTGCTGAAACAAGTTTATTCTTCTTTCCCTGCAATAACTGATTCTGAACCTTCAAAAAACATACAGATTTTTAAATGAAAAAAAAGGAAACAGTACAAGCCTACCAACCATGTTTAGGATACTAAAACATCATGCATAAATTATGCTCATAATTCCATTGTTCACAAATTACTGTGCATCAATGACATGTATGTATCAAGACCAAGAGATATATGAGCAATAAAAAAACCAACATAATCCATGCCCCCCTCTCACCCACCCTCCTCTGAATCCATTGCCTTTTTTATTCACCTACCCACCCAATTGGTCTTTTGACACAAATATACGCTGAAAACCAAAATATAAGCGCCAAAATAATTCTGTGGTAAGTCACCTGTGGCTCTTTTTTTGTACCTATTACTCTTTTTCCTTCCATCATCTTTATGCCTTTTAGAGAATAAACTCTTGATATGCCATGTTTTTAAGTATAATGAACATACAGCTAATTTTACCACTATAGAACACATAACTTCAGCTTATAAACCAGTCCACAGAAAACTAAATTAACAATTCTGACCTTCCTCAGTATAGGCAGGCCCCACCATCTCTACCAAAACAATGTGGGGTTTGGACCACCTCCCTTGCTACACATGATTTATTACAAGCTGTATCTTTTGCTTCATAATGCTCAGGATCAGCAGTTACTACGCTGGCACTGGCACCATTAACCATACATTTTCCATGTGACTGAATCCGTACCTTCAAAACCAGACAGAATACACAGCGATGTTAAAACTCTACTGCACCAGGACTTCTTTATTAAAAAAGTCACGGTGACAAAGTTTTGCTACTTTGATTTTTGCTTTCAACTAAGACAACAGTTCAAAGAGAAAAATATTTAGATTATTGTATAAAATTTTTATAAAATCTTAGGAAAGTTTTCAATGACTGGTTTAACTAAATCTGCTTATTCCACCTACTTTTCCAGAACCCTTTTTAGAGCAGAGGGCTCACTATCTCAACTTCAATCTAAAAAACATGTTTGAACAAATCTGTTCTCCATTGAGAGAAAAAAAAATACAATAAAAAATCAGCTTAAAATAAATTTATTAAACAATACAAAAATAAGCATGCTGGAAATCAAGATACATAAATAACATACAATGCAAATGAAAAATGGAAAACGAGACAGGTAACTTAACAACTGAGCCAAAAGGTACAACACAAATGCTAAAATAAATCTTTAAAAAGCATTTACATTTCTAATGAAATGTTAATGATGCTGGCAAAGAAAAACAAACAAACAGCTAAAATGCTTGAATATCAAGAATTGCTATTACTGTAGCACAGGTGAACACTAAAACCGTTGCAGACTTCACACATGGAATGACCAAAACTCTGTGGCCCCGGCCTCTCCCACCTGCCTGTGGTGGGTGACACCTTCCAGCACACCCAGCCCTGGCCTGCCCCCTCCCTGGGAGCCCTGCCACCAACAGCAGCCATCTGCACATGGGGCAGCCAGGGCAAGAAACCACAATTGAGGGCAAGTTACAGAACAGTTGGTTCAGAGGAGTCTCCTCCACACCCTTCCTAGCTAGAATCTGCCTTCAATTCTGAGGCAGGCTTCAAAAGCATATATTACAGAATTGTAATATTTATATATATTTAAAGATTGTTTAAGCTGTACCCTAAATATTCTTATTATGCATATTAAAGACCTAGTAGTTTTCTTATTTTTGTACTTCCTGTGCAGGACTTGACTCTACCACAAGTTTTGCGTGTGGGAAAATAGTCCACCTTCAACCACAACTTTAGAAGTGGCTTCAAACAGTACTAAAAATCAAGGTAGGTAGAATCAGATCAAGCAAATCCTGCATCGTGCCTTTTCCATTTTTAATAAAATCAGCAAGTCATCCAGCAACATGTAACACTGTAAATACTTTCCATTAGCAGCACAGACACATTATGTTCCCTCTTGCAACTGAGGGTATTTCAGGTAAAGTAGCTCGGCAGGATCTGAATATTTGTTATGTCTCTGTAGCTACTAGTTTACTGCAAAATCCTCAAACAGGCAAGACATTTTTATAAATCAAGACTTTGCCTTTATTTTGAGGATAAGCACTAACAAACCTAACCTTATCATCAGAGATAAGATTATAAAATAGTTACTATTCAGAAATTCGTGACTGACACTTATTACTGACATGTGCACCACAGATTTACCTGTTCATCCCAGCAGGGCATCAAATTCCCTGGAAATTGATGTTCTGTATTGTTTTGCCTAAATATTTTCATCCTAGGCTTCAAAGACAGGAAGCCCATCCTTTTACAATACTCTGCTAAATGAAGATCATTCACTGCTTCGTCAGAGCTTTTTCAAATGTTTATGCAAAACTATCAATGCCTAAACAAAATAATTAAGAGCAGTTTGCTTTCTCAGCGAACATCAGCTCTGTTTTATGCATCTTCCTAAACTCATGAACATCCAGATGGGTTTAAAAAGGGGAACTTTGCCATTTGGCAAAACTCACTTGTCAACATTTTGGAGTTTTAGATGAACAAAAAAGAGAGAGGGACTGGGGAAGGGAGCAGGGAGAAAAGGTGAAGGTGTTACTACAGAATTGTTTATCACTGTCTCTTAAAAGCCCCTACCACCTAATTCCATTTATCATTGCTTGGACAAGTTTCCCCAGTTGGATAAACCAGGACTCTGTGGGATGGGATTATTTGCAAATCGAGGAGAAAACTTTACAGAGAACGCTTTTCTAGAATTTTTAGCATTGTCAAGAACCTGTTTCCTGCAAGTGTTAAGAATTTAGCAAGTTTTTGACCTCTGTCTGGAACTGCCTATTGAGCCTATCTGAAGCTTAAATATATCATTTGGAGCTACACCCTACTCAAGGTACCCAAATTATCACATTATGCAGCTTAAGAGATGCAGCTGCCTCTAGAAAAAATGCAAGTCGTCTTTCTCAGCACGCTGACAGAGCTGCAAACTCAAAATTATTTCAAAAAATAGCAAATCATGGTAACTTCTTAAGAATTTGCTCAGGTGTAAGTAAGCAAAACCTCTAATCTTCATGTAAGAACATGCATACTTTAACAGTTGAAAAATACGTTAACTGTAAACAGTTCTAGTAAGATCTACCTATCTGCTTCCCTGTGAACATATTTCCAGCTCACTGCTCAGTTGGTTACCGCTCTAAACCCCAGATTGCTTACATTCCTTTCCAGGGTGGAGCACAGTACTATTAGTAAGGCAGACTTCTGAGTCATAACTACCAGCTGGCAGTACAAGCAGCAAGAGACGCTCCAAACAGTTGGGTCAGAAATCTCTCTGCTGCATTAGTTAACTTGCAAACAAGACAGGTTTTTTTCCTGCTCCCCACTTCTCCCACTCCTGCCCAGGCATTTTTGCTCTCTTTATTGGAACATTAGCATTAATAATTATTAAAGGTTTGATTAAAATAAAAAATAATCTTCACTAGCACGGCATATGCAAAGGGTCCATTTCTGCTCAAATTTGAAAGCTCACTTTAACATAACCCTGACATGGTAATAATATGACTCAGAACCTATCTCTACTTAATATACCATTATTTACAAGTGTATGAATTTGCTGTATTTTGCTGAACTATTTTATATTTTAATTAATATTCTATTTTTACATGCTGACCCTGCTCAGTGGACACAAGTTCTTGCTCAGCCTCAAAGTTCATATACTTAAAATTCTCAGATAGAAACAAAAATAAACAGATGCATACCACCTATGCAGTATATCTTTGAATATACTAGGATTTACCTTTACTCTTTTTTTGAAAATTAAATGTGTTCTAAGTAACTACAAAAGTCGGTTTACAGCTTTGGGTTTTGTTTGCACATGCTTTTTCCCCGCACACCCTTGAACTTCGACAATCTTTTTGGTATAGCATACAGAATTTACACAAAATGTATATATAAATGAAACACCAGGTAAACAATATTCAAATCAAAGTTAAATCTAGAGATGCTTGAGGGTTTTTAAAATGAAGAATTTAATGAAACTAGAACCCATTCGTTTAGTTCTGCTCTCCCCGACCTTCCATTCTATACACTACGGTTCTGGAGATGTCCTCGTTTGATTCAGGTGACACTTTTTTCCATACTGTTTCTTTTAAAGCAAGTTCTTGCTGGAGATTCTCATAGTCCATTGGTCCAAAGGAATGCTAGTTGTTCAAGCAACATACATTATTTATTAGTGTACTTGAATGAAAAAAAAAATCCATACTTGCAGTCATTGCTAACAGACTCAAGTTTTTCAGCTCTTCAGATAAACTGTTAAGTTTCTCTTTTCCACTTACAAAAAAATCTAATTCAAAACTGGGTATTTTTTAGATGTATACATGCAAATAGAAGCACTTTAAAAATCATTCTACTGTATCTTCACCTATTGAAATTTTCATGCCTTAGTCAAAACATTAATGGTATTGAAAACAAAGAGGTTTTCCTTATCTCAACACCCTCACACATGTATCTTTTGTAAAAGTAGCTGGAGTGGATTCAGCTCATTCCCAGACACTGCTTACGCTGCTCCCTAAGTAGCAGGCTCTCGTCTGCAGCACTATTCGTGCCTGAATTCACTGTCTGTGCAACTCCCAGCAGGTCATGTGGTGTCAAAGATATCCCCGTGAAAGTACAGCTAAGCACACATCTTGTGCATTGCAGCACACAACAGAAAGGCTAAGCCCACCAGCTGGTCAAGTCTTTATTAAAGGCAACCAGTACAGTAAAACTCTTTGCAACTCCCATCAGATACCATCTACCTAATCTAGCAGGGGAGATGAACTGCATGAAATGGAGTTACCAATCTAGTAATAAATTCTCCCACACACACAAAACTCTGTGATAGTGTGGTCCACCCAGGTACGTGACCACTAATAAGGTACACTAACTAGATTATCTGAAAGCTTTGATGCAATACATGTCATTGAGCAGTTTGGCATTTAGAGAAGAACTTTCCATATTTCTTCTGAAGTCTACAAGCAATACTCACTGAACACAGACAGTAACTTACCCGCTGATCACCACCTTCTCTGCGAGGATCAAGCTTTTTTGCAAAGTGTCTCAAATTATCGTAGTTATGGAAATTGCACAAAGAAACCAGGTCCTGCAAGTATTTACAGAACATGCATTATTATCTGCATAGGATAGCCGAATGCATCTAAGTTAATAATAATACTACCACTCACATTTTGTATCATATCTTAGTAACTTAAACCAGTAAGAAGAGTTTACTTAATAAATCAATAAGCATGTCCATAAGGCACTTTGAACGCAACATATCTATAGGGTGAAGTTCTAATAATCCCTTTAAACTCTTTCTTACAGAAGGAGCAATTTACAAAGTATCTATTTTATTAAATTCCTCCTCCAGCTGTATGGAACACTTCAGGA
Organism: Hylia prasina; assembly: GCA_013397195.1. Classification (NCBI taxonomy): domain Eukaryota; kingdom Metazoa; phylum Chordata; class Aves; order Passeriformes; family Sylviidae; genus Hylia; species Hylia prasina. The sequence continues at coordinate 495,537 of VYXD01018775.1, read as the reverse complement.
ACAGAAAAAATAGCTTGGGCTAGGTCCAGTACATCAGACTTCCATCAAAAGAATCAAACAAGGAAATGAGTGACATAATGGATTCTCAATCCGTTTGAATTACAACATGAAGGGCTATAATTACAAAACTTGGCAATGCTGTTCTGCTTTTAAAAGTGAATGTTACATTCATGTTACTTGTATGCCAGAATCACGTATCAGTTTGTAGGTCTCATTGCAATGCAGCATTCATGCAGTAAATCCTCCACCTACCCCTCTATTCTAGGATTTAGAGTTAAGTTACCAGGACTATTTCATCTGAAACTTTTAAGTACTTAAACTAGAATTAGTAATATCTGAAGTTGAAGCTGTGTAAATGTTAGAGAAATAGAAGCATGGAAAGTTTTAACTGCTGCTCAACCTTCCATTTATAATTAAGCAATCATCATTACAAGGTAGTTTTAGGGAGAAAAAAGATGGTTTTGCATTCTCCTCTCCCACAAAACACCTTAATTAATCATTACAAAGTCCTCCCCAAAATCTCTCCTGCTTCTAATGCTCCTATCAGCAGGCGCTCCACAGCTCTTTCACTGACACAACATGAAGTTAGGAAGAGTCTGCCCAACATCTGGCTATCATCTATGAAGACATCCTTTATGTCAGATCGTTTACAAAAATCAGTTTAAAAAAGCATCAGAATGGCAGTATTTCATTACAGTCTTTTTCTTTTATTGCAATGAAATAAGAGTTGCATTTCCATTGTTTTAGGACAAGAGAGGGAAAAAATTCTATAAATAGAGCTCTACAGTTTTTAATACAATATACTGGAGTCCAGCACTTCCATTACCCCATGAAGTGCTCCTTTCCAAAGCTTTTCCACAGCAGATTTCTCCAGTGTTTCTGGCATCATGTTTTAATGCTCACTGAATTCAAGTCCTACTTACTAATAAAAAGCAAACATCTATTCTTAGACTTTCACCCTTGAATCAGATGAAACTTGCTATGTAGAGAACAATCACAAATCACTATTTAATTCACTTAGATCTCAGCTACATCAACTGAAGCTCAGTAAACATCAGCTGCAAAAGAAAAAAAAAAAAAAACCAAAAAAACCATCCCAAACACCTAAAAAAGTCCAAGAGCAATGCTGCTTACATGACAAAAGTGAATTCCTTTAACACTGTTGCCCATCTTGTCCAAAGGAGGTGACCAGCACATCAAGCCCATGACATTAGGAACAACCAGAAGAATCCCACCAGCAACTCCAGATTTTGCAGGAAGACCAACCTACAGAATAATGAGAGAATTACTGGCCTCTGCAATTGTTCCTCACTATTGTAACACAATGTATCAGCATTATCCTGAAGATTATTGTGTAGCATTTATAAAATATCTATATGGAAGGCTCTTGAAGCTGGCAAAGCATTATTACTTATCTCTTTTAGATAAATAACAACCTGATGCAGTTTGTGACAATCCAAGGTTCACAATCATAAAACTATTTGCTCTCAGGAACACAGTGAGTCAGTAATACTTTGAAAGAAGATAAAATTTATTGGGAAAAAAGTAATTATGACTAAGCAGCAGTACATGAGTGTATGTCTCATGAACAGCTTGCAACCAGGTGGTAGAATGAAGCAGTCAAGATCTTGACTGGAAAAGGTTAAAAAAAAAAAAAAAACAAGAAAATTAGAAAGTGTCTATGAACATAGAATAACCTACTTATTTACAATCTGAACAAAGGCATTACTTTTTTCCCGTAGGAGCTAACATGTCAGATGCTGTTGCTCTCCAAGCAGCAACTTTTATGTCACACAGTGCACCATAATCAATTTTACATGTATGCAGTAAGGAAAAACTAAAAACACTCAAAAAATACTGAAAGCATAAATAAGATACAGTCCATCTTGAATTATACACATGTAAGGAACACACTGCTAGAAAACAGGAGCACGGTACATGTGCTGCGCATGACAGCCATTTTCTCACACATAAGAACAATTTCTGAGCCTGAGTTATTGAAGAAAAAATAACTGTCTGCAAAGGCTTTCTGCTGTCCTTGACTCCCATACAGGAGGATTTCTTCAGCCACGTTTTCAGCTCCTGTTTCTCTCATGAACAGCCTTTCCTAAGGAATAGTATTTATGTTTTGATATGAAAAGGATTCCCAGATGTGAAGCCAGATGCTATAAGGTATGTGACACTAGTAGTGCCATGAATCCTAGGTGAGGTTTTCCCTTACAGTGTGCTCAATTTCTAAACAATTCATGTAACGCCCTCTCCTCTGCCTCAAAAGCAAGGAAGCGACCCCTGGAACATGGAAAATAATAGCACAGATTAACTTTCCTGGCCAGCTATAATGAATGTACTTACATGGAAGGCAAACTGCCCTGAAAAGTCATACATGCCACAGGAATGCATCAGACTCAAGGTATTCCGGACTGCTTCAGGGCTCAGGACTCTCTCACCAGTGATTGGGCAAAAACCACCATTAGCCAGAGTTGCTGCCATCACACTTGCTGACTCACATGTTACTTCTATTGAGCAAAGCTTATGGAAAAGAAACAGAGATTATAAGCACTGGTACTTCCAGCACAGTAAGGCCAACTACAGCAGGATTGACAAAATATCGAAATATTAAAATAACATCTCAAAATCACCTGTAGCATAACATTTGTTACAGATGGCACTACATCAATTAATACAGTCTGAATCATTCTACTATAAGGATCCCAGTGACAGTGTTTGGAAGCCCTTGGGGACAGTATTTTTATGGGTTAGTGTCTCTGCTTGATTCCTCCCCCCACCCCCCCTTATGTTCCTTTGAGAGGAAGAGGTCTGTAAAACAATCTCAGTATTTTGCATCTGCTTAAATGGCAAAGCCACAGAACAACTGGTTTTTTGGTTGGTTTTTTTTTTTCAATTTGAGCTTGTTTTGTGTGGTGGGTTCTTTTTATTTTAAAGCTTTAGAAGATCCCACACCTTATTAGAAGTGCAATTTAAAGCTGCAAATTCTAGCACATGCAAGTCTTAATGCCAGCACTTCCTGCTGATGCAGCCTTATTTCACCTTTCTCATATTTAATTTCTTATATAGTAATGATACAACCACATCATAGTTTTTCCCAGGATCCCTGCTTCAGTACAGACTATACATACTTTGGTGACACATCAGGAAATGTGATATGATGCCATCACCTGATGCTGCCTCATTTCTGCAGAAACCAAAAGATAAGTTGGTTTCAACCTGAAGCTGAAATGCTGCTCTAAAAAGTAAACAAACTAGTGCTCGTATTCTTGCTTTTGCCAAACAGTCATTACATGATACTTCATGAAGTTACCTAAGCCACGTTTGCATGAGTAGTTACTACCTGGAATTCTTATTTTCCGGGTGCCAAACTCAATACATCCTAGTCCAATCAACTGGAGTTGCAAATCAAGAGATTGTCAGAGACGCATCTAAAATGGCAACTGTGTTTTAAACATATGAAGTATTACACAATATCACCTACTTTCAAAAAAAAAAATTCTTTCTAGGTTCTCAGTTTAAGCACCTGCATTTTGCACCTCGTTTGTCTAAACTGAGAATAATCCATCCTCACTTTACAGAGACAACAGCCAAAAACGTTTACTCCTGCTCAGAAAGTTCCCAGTTACAAAAGGGAGGAAAGAGCATTATAGAAAACCCAAAGAAAAGAAATAAGTAGACTTTTAAGTAGAATCTGAGTGTTGGTAAGGTAAGCATTGTACCCTGAACAAGAAGACAGCTCGTGTGTGAGCTACCCTTTTCCTAAGCGTGGAGTGAAAAGGGGATTTTTCAAGGGAAAAAACAAAGAATGACACATGGTCATTAAATCAGAGATCAGAATGCACAAAAATGAGGCCAAATTAAAATACATCAGAAAAGTAAGCATTTCTTAACTTATGAATAGCTTCCACTTAGAAAACATATCAGGCAGTGGGATACAAAGCATTTAAAAAGCATGTTTACACAGTCAATTCAAATAAATTACATGTTCTCTTCTGTCACAAGTTCAGAATAGACTAGTAGCTTGTACCTAGTTTCTAATTGAACAAGAGGTCAACTATAGCTAATCACACATACCTTACTTCATAAACACTCATCTGATCTAAAGGTAAGACAGCAGGTGCATCCCCACACAAAAAAACTCAAATAAAATTTGCATTTTGAAAATATTGGCTTATAATTTGCATAAGTAACAGCATGACTCCAAGTCAAAAACAGATTTTGAGAAGTCTATTTTTTTTTTTAAACTCTCCCATGTCAAGTGAATCAGTAACACAACTTGAACTTCCTTTTGAGAACTCTACACAGCAGGGCTGAGTTGTGAACATTTAAACATTAGGAAACCCTTACAGAGGAAATACGTCATACTTTCCAAGTTCTCATTTTATGACAGTTGTAAATAACTTGCTGAAAGTGAAAAATAAAAAGGGGGGGAGGGGGACAATGTGTATATATATATATATATTCTTACTCAAAAGCATTGAATTAAACCAAGAGGAGGAGCTATTCCCATTACTTCCCTTGTAGCACTTCCCTCGAGCCTACAGCTCAGCATGCATGCTCCAGTTACACAGAGGTTAAACTACTCCACAGCACAGTAAGAAGCAGCAACCCAAAGGAGAAGTGTTTTGTCAAACTCACTGAAGTAATACAAGACATTTCAAGCTTCTACCTTCTAGTTAAAGACTATTGCTAGTTTGTATTAGCAACAAGGACACCTGAGTAGATCACCTAAACAAAAGCAAATCTGGATACATCAAACATACATCTGTCATTTCCAGAGTTAAACAGAAGCTGACATTTAACTGCAAGTCATTCAAGCCTCCATGTCTAGGCACAAATCAGCTTCTACTGCTTATAATAGCAATTCTAAGCCTATAGTGAGCCTCAGTTTTAAAGTCAATTACCTGAAAATAGAAGTCTAGTATAGCAACCATATCCGTGCCTTCAGGAAAGCACTGAGGAAGAAAAATAGAGTCTTTAGCTAAGTTTTTTTAAAAGTATTGCTTTTAGAAAGACATAAATTAAGCTATTTATTTGTCAGCATAGTAAGCATTAGGCGTATTTTAATATAAACATTTGAATGTAATACGTAGAAATACTTGATGACGTCAGATTCAAAAATAACATAGTGAAGAAATATCAATAAACTAAAATATTTTTCAGTATAGTTTTCAACACCTTTAAATAAGCAAACTAAAAAATGCATCCAGGGACTTTATAAAGTCACCTCTACAGCGCAGATTATACATTTTACAACAAATAAAACAAATTACCATGGCTATGATACAGAAAAATATTTAGAGGTATTATATTAGAATGGTAGAAATATCACACTCTTTAAAATGACACCATTTGAATCACATTGATAAGACATCATCAGTATTAATTTGTGCCATACTGTACATAAAATAAATTAAAAGTCTTCATAAACTATGAATAAAACCCAGCACATCTTCAAAATACACTCAAGAAAAAAAGAAATTAACCTTTTTTTCTTTTAAGTAATAGCCAATTGCAAAGTTTCTATCTCCACTCTCTCTTTCAGATTGGAACCTAAAAGAGAAAAAAAGAAAAAAAAAAAAGACAAGGCAACATGTCAAACTTTCAAACAAACCAAAAAACCAAAAAATCGCTGAACTCAAGGTGTATAATATAATTCAGGAAAATTCCATGTAAAGGATACATCACTTCTGAACACAAATATTCTACTCGTGGGACAGAAGTGGCCACAGCAGCTCATCCCAGTTCACCCAGCTGGAGTGAATCAGCACTGACATCCAAATACACACAGCACTGGTTACCTACACAACATAAGCTGACTTGGAGAGAAGGCAAAGGAGGGCAAAATTCTAATCCCTGGGAGCATTTCTAAATAGGCCAGAGTGAAATGGAACATCCTACACTGAGACAGCAAAAGGGTCATTCCCTGCCCAAAGCAGAGGAGTGTGAGGATCACACAGCAGGTCAGACAATGACCAGACTGATGGCTGCACTCCTCACTGGGATGATTAAGGTAAGGATGAAACCTAAAGGAGGAACACTTGCCTGGTTCCTTCTATAGTACACACCTTTTACTGTAACAAAGGTCAGGAGACACACCTCTGCATTGCAGCTGGAAGCAACTCTGCTAAAGGGAATCTTGCTGATTTCCCCTGTGCTGCCTGAAAAAGCTCTCAAGATTTTTGGAATGCTATATGCTGAGTTTATATGGGGAACTGTTTGTTTGAGAAAAGAAATACGCAAAATAAAAAAGCAGAAGTCCCAGTTGTATCAACTATGCTTTCTAAACATTTGCTAGGCAGCCATCAACATGCAGAGTTTAATTTTTAATATGAATGCCAGGAAGGGAAGAGTTGCACTTACAGCTCTCATTGCCACAGCACCAACAGAGCACTAAGACAGAATAATGACATTTTCAAAGAGGTAACCAACACTTTTAGGTGAAATTTAGCCACACTGATGTCAGAGACATGCACAACTTCAGTTGTAAATTGTAAGTCAAAGACACCCCCCAATACAAGGGATGAAATGCCGGTTGAAATGTAAGTAACTGAACTTTGTCATATGCTCAATATACCAGTTCTCAGTTGAAACACTTTCCACCTAACCTTATTAAGTGAATAAAAAAATACTTACGTAGCATTACTGAATCCAACATACTCATTACCAGCCATTTTATTCATGAACTGCATCACCTGACAGAGACAGAGAAGGAAAAGCAATGTTGTCACATGTAAAAAGGTTATGAACTTTCAACCCAGCTTTACCTTAAATCTGGCAACACCATTTTATAAATGCAATACAAATCACTAAATGGTTAACCAACCAAGTACATCTACAAAGACAAAAGATAGGGTATTACTAAAATTTCACTTTCAATTCCCTTGCCATCTTGAAACTTTTACCACTGAATTTAGTTAAAAAAGAGAAGTTATAACATTAACTTACGTAGTCAAATTTTTCTGCATTATTTGCTCCTTGCTGCAAGAAAAGAAAAAATAATTTACAAAAATTGTTAACAAAGGAGTGAAGTTATTCACTTAACAATATTAGGATTTTAATGCATATAACTAAAGCATCAGGCTAGTTAAGAACAAGGTACTACAATCACTTCATATATTAATGAAAAAATTAAAGTGTTAGATAAGTAAATCTTTAATTATCATTTAAATAATCCTATGCATCTTAAACACCTGGATACTGAAGATTAATTTAAACTGAAAAAGGTATGCTTTATTTTAAATGCTCTCTATTCAACTTTACATGCTTAGCATAAGTAAATGCAGTAGCTAAAGCAAAAAAAAATACAAAAGTAACTACAAACAGGATAATTACAGTAAAAACACTAACTTTTTATAGATTAATAAGGCAAAGGTATTCTCATATTACCAACAGAGCTGAGCATAGGGAGGTTTAGGCTACTGAAGTTAAAATATTTCCATAGCCAGCATCCACACTAAGAATTTAGACTGAAGACTTAAAATGAAGTGCTATCCCTTTACTATGAAAGTAACTGCAATTAACTTCAAAATATCTGATTAATATCCTACCTATTAAAAATTGTTAAACGGCTAGAAAAATAGAATTTCACATCATAGGGCACATCATTGTGTTAACAATGTACAGGAAAATCTAAATCCAACTTGATAAGAATGATAGTGAAACTCAATTCTTAGGGTGGGCTTGGTTTGGGGTTTTCAGGGGAGATGAGGGTTGTTTTGAGGATTTTTTTTCCTCCCTCATTCAAGAATATTCTCAAATTTAGTAGCTGCCAGTTAATGACATTAATTTTTTACAGGTCTCTGACAGTTGACCTTTCACAAATTCCTATTGAAAGAGATTCAAAGAGGAGTGGGAGGTAAAAAATAGCACATGGTCCACTGGGGGGGGGTTAATTTTTTTTAAGTAGCCAAGTAGAATTTTTGTAGGAAGTTTACAAAACAGTGGCATCCATACACAAGTGGAAACAATGTATCTGAAGATGTTTTAATACAAAATTTTAATATTAAAGACACTCTATTTAGAATAACAATACTGTAACAAATCTCAAACAATTCAGACGCTACTTGCACTGTGTTTAGCGTGGGGATGGGGAAGAAAGTGGAAAAAACGGAAGCTTTATATCAACCAGTATTTTACTTAATGAAATGCATAAAGCCAGTCTCATTTCCCACTCTGCATGTGGATTAGGGTGTTGCAGATAATCTTGGAAGCCCATGCTTCAGCTCATCTACAAGAGGATGTGCAGACACACACGTACAGTCACTGGTGAAAGGAACACCACACTGTTCTCTCCAAATTATGCGCCAGTGTTACCTTATGTTTAAAGGCTAATAACCTTACTCCTAAAGGCAATTTCTAGCTAATTTTCAATTAGATTAAAAAAGATGCATGATACATTTAATCAAAATGTTCCTGTAAAATATACCAGAACACAAATCTTAAAAATTTAACTCCAAATCTGTTCAATGAAAAATAATTAAAAGAAGAAATTACCAACTTCATTGAACTGTTGCAGTTGTCAAAATATTCCATAGATCCTAATGCTGTAAAATATGTAACAACATTTAAACCACAAAAACCTTTTTAACCTTTCAAATGCACAATGAACATCTTTTTCTGGGAAAGTGGGTCAGCATTAGTTATGGGATGCTGCATTGATAATTGTATGGTTAGACATGTATAATAAATTGAAACAGGTTCTTTTGTTAAAAAAAAGAAAAGAGGGAGAAAGGGATCATGCTTTCTGCAAAAATATAAATACATAATACTTCATTTTTTTGTTCTGCCCAGTGGAAAAAAATATTCCCTTCAACAAAAACATGGCTTTACCAGCAGCACATAAAATTGGTGGGCAAAAGACTCAATGCAAACTTTTTCCACGTCGACTTTTTATCAAAAAGGTTCCTTTTTAAAGTTCACAACTGAACTCGTATTTGTGAAGAAAATCTTCTGCATACTAAGCCAGACGATGAGTTTTGAGTCCTTGATGTTCCATGCACTTGTAGAGGTATTTCATATGACACACAAAAGCATTGTTACTGAAACCAGACTGCTCGGACACCTGAACTATTAAGCAATCACATGATCAAGACCTCAGTAGGGATTTACTACCAACATGTTACTGAAATAAGAAACTGATTCCATACACATGATGACTAAAACTTAGCAGATTAGTTCCCCTCTTTCAGCAGCTGACAGAGGTGTCCTGCTCCTCCTAAAAAGCTGGAGAGACATAGTAGCAACACACATTCTATGATTAAAATTCAATTGCAAACATAAAACCCTAACATTCAGAGTACCGAGCAGCTTTTCCATAATAATTTAAACAAATATAAGGGACAAGGAAACTTCTGTTCTTCCACAAGTGCCTCTTATTTTTAGCTTGACTGTATAAACCTATGAGTTTGGGGGCACAGTGACAATAAGTCTTAAAAAGCGTTTTTAAAGTTCAGATGCAATTCAACCTGTCTAGAACATCAAAGAAAACATTCCATGCACTAAACTCCACAAACACTTTGTACATTTATGGGAACATGTTCATATACACACTTACACATGCTTGTGTGTATATGTATATGAAAAAACACTTCTAACTGAATACAAAATTAAATTTACAATGTTAAGACTGAAGCAGTTTGATAGGCAAAAAATTCAAACTTGCAGAAGACAGCTCAATATGATTTTGTAAACATTTAAAAACCTCAATGGACACTATGGCTGTCAATCACATATTTGAATTTTTTGACTGTGTCAGGTTTTAGTGATCTTCCCTTTTTTTAAAAAAAAAACAAACAAGGTACTTGTACTGCATTATTTGTATTTCTAAAAAATATAAACCGTTGCAAAGCCACATGCCTAAGTAGGAAAGAGACCCATGGATACTTACCAGAGCTTGCAACAACAAAATTAGGCAAAATGTATTAGAAAAGTAGTTAATATCAGCCACTTTTCACGGATCAACACTGTTTCTATGATTAGACCATATAAGCTCTTACCATGTGTCTCTCACTAAAGCAATTTCTCAATTTTGAATCTAAGCAAAGCTAATAAAAACACCTGGATCATGAGACGTTTATAATCCTCTAATAATAGAAGATTATTTAAAAATTAATTTCTGGAATATTTAAAGCCAAATTTATAATCTAACACTATATTGTGATGAAAATATCCAGAAACAAAAAACTGTAATTCTACATCGGAGTGCAAGAAAACATTTTTTTACATATCTGCATTTTTCACGAACTACTAATGTCTTTATTTTAGCTTTCTCTACTTACATACTTTTTCTATTTTATTTGTTAAGATGGTCCTGTTCTGTGAGAACTAGTGTATTCACAATTTAGTGTACCATTTTCAGCTCTGAAATACTTGAGAGTACACTGTGACAGACAGTATTTAACCTAAGACCAACACTATCAAAATTTCAAATACCTGTAAGATTTTTTTGTGTCCTTCACTTCTGTGCATGTGTGACCACTTAACATATGTTATTTCAAACAATCAACTACATATTCTATGTCAGATAACATCCATTATACTTGAGTTCTAATAAAAGTGGAGAAAAACACGGATATAAGTTCTATCCCAATTTAGTTACCACAAAAGAAATAATAACCTAGGAAGAGAGGCAACGTCACCAAAGTAAAGACAAGTATCTGGCTGAGAAGATCACAACACCAGCACATATTGTGAAGTGATTTATATGCACATGTACACATCAGTCTATAGATAACTCGAGTCAGAGCATAAGAGCAATAAAGCTAAATCAGTACTATTTATTGTAACTATATTGTCAAATAAACCATGCATTTTCCAACCTCTCAAGTATTGAATGTTAACTGTGTAGGTTTCCTAATAACTGAATCCTGACTGCAAACAGACCCTTGGCACAGCTAGACAGGTTTTTTCCTACCACTCTTTGCCTCATCTATGATTTATCAGCATATTTAGAAAGCTCTTAAATATATCACAATTTCCTCCATGTTTTATATAAAAAAAAAAAGCTTCCATTGGACTAATTTTTAGGACCAGAAAGATCAGCATTTTCATTTTCTTGTACACCAAATTTTTTGCAACAACTATGAATTTTGCTATTGCTAACATGTCTAAATGCTTCCCACATAATTCAAACCACAGAACATCTCCCTTCAGTGAGCATTCAAGTCCACACTGTCTGAGGTCCTGCATGTGGCTGCCAGCACTTAAGAGGATCTAAAGACGCTGTATTTGCTTGAACCTTTGCTGTTAGGTTAGGAAAACTTTTATCTACAGATGGAATGTTAAAGCATACAATAAAAATGACTTAAGACTAGTCCCTTGTCCTCTGGTGATTCCATCCACAGCCATCTGCCTACTTCCACATATTTCCCCTGAACTCTTCCTCTCACCTACATTTCTAATGCAATAGTCAGTAAAGGTAGTTAGGAAGTGGGAAGTCCCTGACCAAAACCACTAATATTCCTGGAGTTGATAAGCTTTGACAATTGAGTTTAAGGTTTAAGACAACTTAACAGATCAAAGCAGTAAAATCTATCCATACTACAGGCAATAAAGACTTTTCCCAGCCAATGTGATGTACAGAAAGCTGCACTGAATCTGTACAGGAGTTGAATCATGTTCTTTCAAGCACCTGTATTTCCTTGGAGACATGATAAAAATTACTGTTTTACCTCATACCACTTCTCCACAAACTCGTGTAATTGCCACTACAATTTTCTTTTGATAAAAATTCTTTGAAAATTTTTGTAACTATGTCATTTATGTAACTAGTAATAGAGGCAAATGGCTGTACCATTATCAACAAGGGAAAAGGTCCTTAGTGGGTTTTTTTTTAATTTTATTTCTTTAGAAGTGACCTGCAGGATGTCCTTTAGCTAATGCATTTTTATTGTAGATACATGCTTTAAACATCTGGACCAGTCTGTGGAGTGTAATGGAAGTACAACTAAAACAGAGACAGGATTTAAGGCACCAAAATGTAAATACATTGTAGTCCCAAACACAGGGCAGTTGGAAAATCACTTAAGATGGCAGGAGTAGGATACAGCCATGCCTAAGTAACTCAAACAAATGCATAACTTAACATGCACATACCCCTAATCATTTATTATGACGGATTGCAAAGACAATGTAACCTTACAGTTTAGGTCCCTGCTCTGTTCCAAGGTGGGATCACCAAATTCTGACAGCACTCAGAACTGGTATGTGATGCTAAGAGCCCTTTTTACCCCTAAATTGTTAACATATTACATGTTAACATATTCTGACAGAGATTACTCCAAGCATCATCTCTCAACCACAGCCATAATCTGTACCAGGCTCTAAGGACAGCCGGGTGCAATCACGTCTGTAACAGCTGCTAAACTCAGTACAATGTATGGGAACACTGAAAGAGTTCTTAGATCCATTTCTCAGAAAGAGATAATGAATCTCAAAGGAGATAAAAGTATTCTTAACCATGAAATACAGCAACAATCTCTTCATAGTTATTAACATGCTATCGTTAGATAAATCTGCAATACGCAGTGAATTTACATTTCCTTGTACTTTAAGAGCCGTACACTGTCTTCAAGACATGTAAGTAACACCTTAAATAAAAAGAATAAATGCAGAGGAATTGAGGGCAAAACATGAATTAATGAAGCCACCGTTTTCAGAAAAAAGGTAAGTTTGATATTCAGATCAAATACAAATGCGAGTTATGTAATTCACTGGTTAGTAGGAATAATGTTAAGTTGCAGATTGTAAAGAAGTTATTTCACAAAAATTACAACTACTAAGTAATTTTGTACCTGACACTCTCTATGTAATTGCCTTCAGAATATATTTAGCTTGGTTAGTTATTCAAATGATAAATGGTATCTCAGTGAAAGCAGTACAGAAAATAATCTACATTTTAATCACTGAAAACAAACAATGGTGTGATAAGTAAGACACATGTCCACTAGACGTGCAGTTACCACATGCAGAAATGTTAGTGCAGTGCAATAATTTTTATAAGAACATTACAGAAAAAAACTAAATAAAAGCTAAAAAAAAAGCCACCCAGCAAAACAAACCCACCATCCTTCTAACAAATACCACAGTTGCATGCATTAAACAAATCCATGTTATCTATTCAGAAGTACACCATTTATCAAGAACTATGTGCCTTTTGCAAGAGGCACATGCTTTTGTTTTGCCTTATGATCAGCAGGGCATGTTGTAGTTGGACTAACATTTTGACATTTCAGACAAATGTGCTAAGTCAGATTTTAAAATTCACTATTATCCAAGTGAATTTCAATGCTCAGTCAACCTTAAAAAAGTATTAAATGTGAATAAATTTACCTGTCATACTTAAGGCCATTTTCTTTCACCTACAGCTATCAAAGATAAATGTCTTTAAGCAGGAGTTCTTACACCTTCTTTAAATATAAAATAACAGAAAATCATGATCTAAAAAATTTTAAAATCAACGTTTTGGAAATAGGGGGTAGGAAACACACTGTAGCTAATGGACTTTGAAATGCAACCAAGAAACAGGTTGTAAAGGAGACTTTTAGATGTCTGAAGTAACAGTATCAAGTTTACTACTCAAAAATTCTAGGGGACTGACCTTTCCCAGAACTCTATGCAGGTACCCTTAGAAAAAAAAAAAAATTTTTTGTACCTGTAGCTACTAAAACCAGCAGAAAATACAAGTCAAGTATCTGGCAAGCATTAACATTACATGGAGTTTATACCATTAACAATTTCAGACATTTATACAGCTGTTCTACAAAAAAATAAAATACAGCTTTCCAAAATTCTCAAGATCTTGGACTAAAAGATGTAAAGCCATTATTCAGACCTGGGGTGCTCAGCAAAGTAAGTAACTGTTTTGAAACACTCTTATTTATGAAAGCATACTTATATCCCAACAGCAACCATGTACCATAGAAGCTCAACATAATTTAGTGGTGCAGGATGTTAATAGCACACAAATTCAATGTAAGACTGACACTCAGATATAGCAGCATGGCTCCTGTACAAATTATAGTACCTTCCGTTTCTTCTGCACTGCAAGAAATAGTCTTGTAACTTTATGCTCTTTAAGAGCACTAGGAACTCAGAAATGTACTTCTGAGTGCTACAAAGTATATTCCTGAGAAATGTACTTCCTCAGCAATTAACAATTAGAAGGCAACACTCTCAAGAGAATATCAAGTGTTGTGTAGCTAAAGGAGGAAACAAATCTAATACCATCAAGGAAAAAGAGTTTTGCAGATGCACTGATACTTGCTAGAAACTGCTATTCTAATACTGCATTTGTTTGGAAGGGTTCCAAATTCCCAAAATATCAGAGCTTGTCTACCTGCCAATGAGTGAAGTGTCATCAGAAATTGCAGACAGAAATCAAACAGTTTTTAATCTGCACAAGACATTTTTTCTACATTCTACTAAAATACTCAGAGAGAAACTAAAAATTAACTTTTTACCTTGATTAAAGATGTGATCACAATTGCTCCAGCATTCACCATAGGGTTATGAGGCCTGTCTGTGAAATAAAGTTTTCAATTACAAACACATTCCAAGACATGTTTGCCAGGTAAGCACTTTTTACCATTATCTGCAGGGCACCAGGGAACACCACCCAAACACTTCCCATACACAGATGTCTGCAACAGAAAGCCTTCTATCTTGCCAATACAGCTACAAGCTTCCTAGAGGTGGCCCATATCCCAAGCCTGTCAGTGTTTAAGAGGCCTTTGGACAATGCCCTTAATAGATGATTGTTGCAGGTACCCTCCAAGCGAAATACTCCATTCTACAAGAACCTCTCCCCAAACTTAAGCTATACTGGCCTCTTTTAAGGATGGCTAAATAAAAACCTACATTCTGAGAGATTTCTGCAGATTTCAAAGAAGAGATGTCTTCCATTCCCAGGTAACTTTTCACCTCTGGGGAATGTACAGGTTCTGACACTACATTAATTTTTAAAGAAATTCATGCAAAGATCTATTTCTAAAGCAGTGGCCACTACTGATCTGCCTCACAGTGGGTGCCATCAGCAAAGGGATTCCACCTTGTACAACAACTAAGCATGAAGACTGATACTTGCAAATTTGCCCAAGGGGTGAACAAATTTGTCCCTTAATCTTTAGAAAGAGGTATCAAACTGTGCAAGCCTAACTGACACACATTACTGAAACCAAACACACTCTATAATCAAATAATAAAGGCAGTGATCTGCTCAAATTGTAAAAAAATAAAAAAAATCTTTTACATAGCTTCTCTGCAAGTCACATGTATTACTGCATCATCTCATTATACTTCCAAGTAAGTTCATGTTTTTATCCTTAATGAAATATAAGTAAAATAGAAAATTTTCTGGCAATGCCTCATTCAAATACAATACAACTTTTATTGCTGGACTAAGTTCCACAAATGATTTTATTACTGGACTAATTCTACAAATATTTATCACCAAGAAGAGGTTGTATGTATGGATAAGAGATACTAACTGTTCTTAAATACAGGTATTGTTAAACTTGTTGCATCATAAACTCAACAGACATGAAAAAATATCAACAGACATGAAGAAAGTCAATAGACATGAAAAAACCTGTAGCTGCTTAATGAGCATAGCCAGGGAAATATTCCTGATAATGCCTGTTTCAGACACATTTTACTATGTAAAATTTCTGATCTACTCCAATCAACTAGAATAATTCTTAAATTCTGACGGAGAGTGTTGTATTCCTCTAGAAATCTGAACTGGATTGGGCAATATAGTCTCTTGGATAAAACAAGCTTTAAAAATGAATATTCATAAGCTTGCAGAAGATTCCATTGCACAGCACAGATCATATTCAAAACACAGCAACAGCTTTTTGTTTTAAGTTGGCATTTTTAGCTATAATTTAAAATTGTCTTAAAATATTCTTCATTCTTTCCAGCTTGAATCTCAATACTAGTAAACAATGAAATGCAAGAATATCCTATTTTAGGAATCTTCCATATAGTAAGTATAGAAAAAATACCTTCAGATGCATGTCTAAATATGTTTGAAAACACCTGTGTATCACTTCATAAAATCTGGATTGTGAACATGAAATTCAACTATGTCAGAATATTTAGAAAGTAAATAGATTAAATTTCTATTTTTTTAAAATTTTCAAATCTAGTCTTCAAAGTATTGATGGATGTTCAAACTGACAAATTCTCTGCATATCTCAAGTTCATACAGTGGTTTAAACCTACGAACAAAGTGCAGACTTAATCTTTTAAATCCTTCTTTTCCCTCCTCATCCTTTACTTGGAGAAACTCAACCTCCCTTTCTCTCACTGCAACTGAAATATTTCTATTTATTAGACTTCTACTTTCTGTTTAAGTCTTTTCTTAAGGACTGTATAAGAGGCCATCCAGGTCAGTCTATCAGCCACAGAAGCACATACTAAAAAATTAAATTTTCTTTCATGTGAATTAAAGTCTTCTCCACTAATTTCATGTTCATTGGTCAAAATTTCAATTGTCCAAATTATCTTACGCATAACAGCCTTATAAACACTCTTGAAGAATAAGAGGAATGTAAAAGACCACAGCCCACCAATTTATCTTCTCCAATAGTTCAGTGTTAACGTAGCAATAAAAAGAAAATAATTACTATACTTTGTCATGTTATTAAAAAGAGAAAATATAGAACATCTATATTAGTTCAAAGGAATTAAGGGGCAATTTGAGCACCATCAAAGCTTTTTTTATAGTAAAGCTTTTGTAGGATGTGAAAGACAAGTCTTCACACTGTTACAACACTGTATTTGGAAAAACTAGGAAAGCAAAAATAAGACAGCATAACTGGATAAAATGCTTAATCCTTTATTGACAATGTATTCTTACATTGGTATTTTACCACTTACTAACATAATAAAAGAGAAGCAATAAATTGCATAGATATATTTTAAGTATGGAAAGATGATTTAAAGGTATAAGTAAATTAAATAATTTTAATAAATAATTTGCATGTATTTATAAACATAATAAATATAATTAGCTATAATTAATATATAAATAGTACAGATATTTAAGTCAGAATTCAATACTGTCCTTGACAAAAATGTCATCCAAGCCTTATGTTGGTAATTAAATATTAATTGCAATACCATGGCAACAGAAACATTGTCTGTTCTTTTACTGAGACAGATCCACTAGGAGAAACATTTGTCTTTCAGAGATAACATCCAGTATTTCCTCTAAGGCTACATGAGTCATCTTTCTCAGATTTTTGCCATAAAGTTTTTTAAAATAACATTTCCGTGCTTCAGAATTAATATAATATGAAAAAGAAATAATCTAGGTAAATTCTTTATGAGAAATTCTTGGTACAACACTCCTGCCACAGGGAAGAAAATAAAAACATATTTTTGAATCAGTAGGCAAATTCCATTTAGAATAAGCTGTGGGAAGATTTCGCCTTCTGGAAACTAGTCAGTGCTGGCCTTTGGCACCAGCACCTTCTTCTCAGAATGCTGAGAAGTGATGTGTTTTTTAAAAATCAATTTCACATCTTTGATTCTTTTACCATCATTTCACAGAAGCCATGATTAAGGAACACTTGCTACCAACTCAATTAAATAAAAATAAATTTCAAATACCTACACTGTTAAAATTCTTTGCATTTTCCTACAGCTCAGTAACTAACAAATGGAATAGAAGCAATATCTTTCACTAGCATTCTAAATTAGGCTAAAGTGACTAATGAAGACTAAGTCTACCTTGCTAATGGCAAAATATTCTGGGACACTGCAATGACAAGACTGAAAAAACTGCATAGGCTTGCCTCAAATTTTGCTAAAGCTGAGTATTTTTACATTATTAAGTATAATGTATCTCTTACCATCTTCATTCAGGAACAATTTGTTGAATCTTAGTCCACTAGGCTCTTTACCAACATATCTGTGCACATACTCTGTGCCAAGATCATTGACAGCAATCGCATATTTCAAAGGCTTTACACAGGACTGAAGACAAAATGGAACTTTGGTATCACCCACAGAATGCCTGCGAAAAACACAGATGAAGAGACTTGAAATTTCCTGTTTGTCAGCTGTGGCAGTAGAGTGTTAAATATGCTTCATCTACTCTTCAATATACAAGGACTATTAACAAAAATGCCCCAAAAAGCAAAAGCATATTATTACTAAGCCTCGTTTTAAAAAGCATAACAATAAGATTTAGAGGTTTTAGCAAGTGACTCCATGAGCCAAGCATAACAAAGTCAGTTGCTGACTACTGCAGAGGTAACAAAATAAAAACAAGTTCAGAAGAGCAAAAAAATAACCTCAGACCCCTATTCTTACATTTACCCTACTCAATTGCAAAGCACATGCTCAGCAGGGTACAGCTGACCCAAACACATCCACTATACTGATTTATGGCTACATAAACAAAGATGAGATATAGTTTGGTTTTGCAATTTGAGATCAATAATCAAACAGCCGTATTTACATTTCCTTTAATAATGGCAAAGATATAACACTTATTACATGCTATCTTCTGGAAAGCTTACTTTCAGCATTTATGTCAGACTGCACCAAAGAGTGACTCATGCAAGCAGCATATGCCACATCTAGATAGAGCAAAAGGCTTGAAGCAGTCACTTGTCTGACAGCAAAATCAGGAGTGTATTTGGTTCTGTCCTTGCACAATATACAAGAAGACTTCAGTGAAAATCACAATATCATTTTGGCACTATAAATGCTAACATTACACAACATTAAGCACTAAAAAAATTAAGATTATAAGAACTTTCATTAGCATGTAACATCCAAATCAAAGCAAAATGCCAAAGAAGTGTAAGGTTTTTTACTATTAATAGATTATATTCAGACTCTTAAACAGGGAGATGAAGAAAATACTTCTGCTCACTTGTACAGCTCCTCCCCTGAGACTACAGAACATATGGCTAATTAGAAGCAAACATATGGATCTCAACAGATCGTGGCAAAATGAACTCCAAGCCACAGTCACCAGAAGCAAGTCTGATGTTCTCAGGAATGCCCCATTCACAAACACAGAACCTAAAAATTGCACCTTCCAGAACCTGCAGTGGGCCCACAGCAAACTGCAGGTCAGCAGAGCTGATGAGCACCTTGCATTGTGTACTCACAAAGAAAGACACAGAGCTCATGTTACTTCTCAGCTAGATGGTGCAAGGTATCCCTTTCCATTTAGGCTCCTAACTGTCTCTGCTACTCTGAGTTACTAATACTGAGAAAAATAAAATCACTCTGACTAGATCTAAGACCTACATACACCCTCACAGGGGAAGGTGTGATACACCTGAAAAGCAAAATCGTATTCAGCCCTGTCCAGTTTCCACATCTTCATTTCATTTTTAAAGAACATGAATCTGCATTTTTTCAGTGACACACAGATTATATAACAATGCTACAGTGAAAACATTAAAATGCAGAGGAGGAGTTAACACTTCAGTACATTGTGACCTACACAGAAAGTTCTATAGCTTGATGCACAGGTACTGTTAAACAAAGCTTTTCAACTTCTAAATATTAATACTACAGAAGCATTGCCTCTACCTTTCCTTCAACTATTCCAAGAACAAAATGTTTCAGTTACAATATACCTCTGTCCATCGACGGTGCAAAGTGAGACCCCCCACAAATCGGGGCTGAACTTGGCCAGTTGTGGAATATAGTCAGCAACCTATCACAGCATGAAATAGAGAGATACATTACAATATCCAAAATACTTAATTCTACATTAATTAAAATAAATGTCAATGGAAAGAATACACAACGTACAACTGAGTTATTCTACAAATAATCACCTGGTATACCTAAAACTTCACTAGAAATCATTATACTCACTAGATCATTAGCAAATAAAACATTTTTTCAAAGTAAAATTTTCAGCACATTCTATATTCTGTATTACAGCATGTCCAGCATTTTCAAATAATATAAAATTTTTAGCTTATAACACAGTCTGGGATTTTTCAAGTAATTTACTGAAAATAAGCAGCAGAGTAAATTTTGATTACTAACAAAGGTACAGTATTAACAATTCCTTTTGTCACACAATCCAGACAGATGTGTAAAGCTGCAGAATTACTCTATAGCCTAAGTGTAGTCTGACAAATTATACAGTAGTTTTACAGTTTACATAAAATAAAGAACAATAATGCTATTTTCATATTCCAACAACAAAATGCTACAACATTCTTAGAGGCTGTGAACTGTATTTTTAACACACTTTACAAGTTGCAGGCAGAACTGAACTTTGAAAATTCTTTCATCAAGTTACCACTTTAATTTTGCTAAAAATATTAAGAAAAATCTGTCTACTTAACAAATGACACATTTGGTTAATACTGAAAAATCTACAGTAGCTTGAAGTTGATTTACAAAGATGTTACCTTTCCTCCAGATTGTTTTTTAGCACTTTCATACAGCTCATCAATATGAGAAGTAAATGACATAAAATCTGGAATGACAAACTTCCTTCTGAAAGCTTGAGTAAGCAACACAATATTACTTTGTACACACCTGCAAAAAGTTAAAAACGTTTATCAGTACTTTGACAACGTACTGTCAAAAAGCCTACTTAAGTAGCAATTACATGTTATTTAATTAGGACCTTCTGTCCCTTGAAGCTACATGCCTACAAGAACAAGTCTTTATTACTTTTCAAATTTGCCACTCTACTTTTTAAAATTAGTTTTAATAGCGTTGTTCCATGTATTTTTATTCCTTTCTACCTAAAGCTCTTCTTTGAAGTTTCAACTACGAAGCTGTACCGCAAGGTATTATCAATCTGCCTTCAAGCGGCACCTCAGCCTGCAAAAGGAATCTAAAGCACCCCATTATTAGGATCAAGCCATCTGAAGTTTATCTAACTCAGTCCTTGTCTAAAAAAGTGCTAATTTCACAGTTAGATCAGACTTGGGTGATCTTGCTTTCTCTCATTTCACCATTTCACCAGGGACTGAGCTGAGAATGCTGCCAACAGACCAAACTGGAATGTGATTCCACCCCGATAAGATAAAAACCCTGTGGAAAAACTTGATAACATCTCCTGAACTAAGCACAAGTTAATAGTGAGAGGTACGGCAGTGGCAAGTTCCTTGTTTGAAACCACCAGCATTCAAGGAATCTCTGTTGCCTTTTAGCCCAGAACACAGTTACACTACCGGCCACACCCTCTGAACGTCAGCCCATCTGGGATAGTTAAAAACCGATGAGGTAAAAAGGAAAAGACTTATCTAGGACAAACAGAAGGAAGGATGAAAACGGACTGAGACATGCTGAAAGTGGTGTGTCTGTGGGTGAGAGAGGAGAGCAGGAGCAGGGTGGGAATTGGGAGCCATTATCAAGTCAGTTGAAATATGACCTGATAAAGGCTATTAACAGCAAGGAGGACATGGGAGGTTTGTTAAACAAACTGTTTAACAGCAAACAAACAGTTAACACCTTCATACCATGCCTTCTGGCAGTGTTGACAGAAGCAGACATGTACTATTAATGCAGGCAAATGGAAAGCTAAGAACATCTAGGCACACAATACAAAGAAGAATATACATTCCAATTAAGATTTATTCAGAAAAAAAAATAGGGAAATGTTTTTACTTAGAATAGGTATTTCAATAATCCTACTACTAAAAGTCATCATCAGTTCAAAATGAAAGTGCATGAAGACCAGTGAAGAGACAGAATTACATTCCCTTTGAACCACCCTCTCTTTTCCTAAGCCTTTAAACTCCTCCGTACTTCCTCGACTTTTATCTTAAATCCAACTGATACTGATTTCAAATGCTGATAGGCACTGCTCTCTAAAAGTGAAAGAGAAACTAAACTTTCCGATGTACGCAGTCACCTTACAAACTGCTGTCTGTAACTGCTCTCTTAGCCTATGTTAAAATTGCAGTCGAGTTGGTTTTGTTGCAATCTGTCTTTTTTTTTTTTCTGTATCTTGCAAAAACCCTGTTTGCTTTTGTTCCCAGCAGCTTCCAGGTAGTGTCACCTACTCCAGGTGCAAAATCCCTGTTCAAAAGTAATTAATAACACTGATGGCAACCAGCTATGTGTGAAGAAAGAGTAACAACATAACGTGCACTAGGTTCAAACTTCAGATGCGCTACTACATTGTCTGTACTACCTGGACAGCATGAAGCACTCCTATAAGAATAATTTAAAAAAAATATCTGAAGTTCACGCAAACCTATTAGAACAATTCATTACAAAGTCTGGAAAACAAAGAGGCAATAAGACAAGGAGAATGTGGTGAAATACAGTCCTCTTAAGATCACATTATGTTTCTGAAACAAGAAGGGCATTTTTACACTTAAAATTTACACCAAGCCTATGATGCTCACTTTGACAGTTCAATCATTTCAATGTAGGGATTAAAACTCACTACAGAAATGGCTGTGCTGCTGAAGGACATTACTTATCCAATTTTTCCCAGACTCTGCCAAGGTCATTGTCTGGCTATTTATCCTGATACTCCTTAACCCAAGCAAATCATATTAATTCACAGACTAAATTAAATACAGGGGCTCAAGTAATCTAGATGGGTATACAGAACAATAGGTACATGGACAAAATAACAGAGTTCTTAGGTCTCCCTTTAACAGGACAGTAAACAGGACTGACAGTTTTCAGTCAGCCAGGACATGAGCTACGACAGCCTCTAAAATTCTGCAGCTGACATCTCTTCCCCACTGAAGTAATTAACTAATTATATTCCAGGTAACCCTCTGGAGATGGCTGGCCTCAGGCTCTCAAGAACTGGAGCAATAGGAAAAGATCACAGGGAGGAATTTAAGTAAATAATTATATTGATAAATAAAAACCTTACTATTGTCAAATCTTGTGAACAACTTGGCCCTTCTGTCTCACATGTAGTGGTGTTCAGGACAGATACACCAAAAAGTTCCTACTTTACATTCTTCCATTTTGACCAACTTTATGATCTCAGTCTAAAAAAAAAAAAAAGAACTCTCTTGCCAAATCCCCATCCAAGCATTTCTTGCCCCACTTTAAAAAATGCAATTTCATGACATTTGATACAATTTGGTTAGTAAGATAAGGCTGCAAGTCTTATGATCTGTATTAATGGTCAGTGACTTGTATAACCAAGCCAGAAAGCAACAGTTTGAGGGTTTTTGGAAATTGCATCTGCGTTCTCTAAAGTTAGGACCACTTTGTTTCTTTTACCACCTTGTTAGGCTTATCCATTATTTTTCAAGTCCTGACTCAGACTGCTGATTACTACTTCCCTACACAAAGCAGCCCAAGTTTCATCTAACAACAGATACTACTATTATATTAAGTAGTACAAAAAAGGAAAAAAGGAAATTAAAAAATTCTCATAGCAAACTAAGCATCCTGCTGCGCTGCTTTCAGTAGCAGCCTGGTCTCACCCTGCAAAGACCACATTATGTTACACAAATGCAACATGATAATAATTTACAAAAAAGGTTACAAATGAACCTTCTGCTGCTGCAAAGAACTTGCTATGTGAAACGAGATTCACCTCTCCACCTCCGTATAATCTTTACATTCAAAACTCTTCCTTATGTAAGAAACAACCATGTAAGCTTTCCCCAAATTATTATAGTAACGACTAATCTCCTCACACACAGGATCAAATCCCAGAGATGTGACACGGAACATAAGATAATCCTGCTAATTAACAATCAATTCTTTTTCAAATGCAGAGCCCTTGCCTAAAACATAATTCAGTTCACTGAGACAAATAAGCCTTTTAGTATAAATGTAACACATAATAGCAAATGCATATCCTTTCCAATCCATCCATACACCCAAAAAGGTTTCTAAATCCAACAGTTTTGAGTTTTTGCTCTGCTGACAATAAAAACAGTGAAGACTTGGTCTAGAACTTGACACAGGAGTAAAATTAGTCCATGCTGGACCTTTACAAAGTATCTCACGTCTGCTTAAGGAGTTGACTTTTTTTTTGTCGCACACACATTCACTTTTTCTCAATCTATTTCCAAAAATGTTTATATATATTTCAGTGTGTATATATATATATACACACTTATGTTTATATTTTTATTCTTACATAAACTATGTAAATACATAGTATAGCATAAGCACATACTGTATATACTTTATATACCTGTATGTATATAAAATATATGCATTATATAAATACACTTAAATTTATGTGCAAGTAAGTTTTAGGTACTATGATCTACCCTGCAAATGGAATAAAAATGCAGACAGAAAAATAGTCCAAAAATTTCATTTCAAAATTTAAGAGGCTCTAAATTTCCAATCTTTTGGCACACAAAACCTGTAAGCAGAGGAGCAAAGGAGGGTGCTTGAAATGAACAGAAGACAACCTGAACAGCGCTTATACTATTCAGCTGACTACAGACTTTGCTAAAAAAACCATAAAAACATCACTAAAATATGGCACCCAGATCTTTTCATGTCTGCACTCCTAACCCCTCTCATCTTGAAATGAAACTTCATTGTTTTCCACATACTCACTTTTAGAATTACATACAGGCTCTGAACATCTCGCCACACAGAAGCAGCAGCAGCATCCTGAACTTCAGATTAAACACTGACAACACAGTGAGAGAGCAGTTTTATGTAATCCTACTAAACACTTCATGCTGCATCAACTGACTTTGTTTGGCATCTGAGCAGGAGTTGCAGTATGGGGTCAGACATGCAAACAACACTGGCACATTAAACTCCTGTGGACATCACACAGCCTGTCTGCTACATGTAATCTGAGAACAAACTTTTATCCAAACAGCATCAGGAGTGTGTGTTTGACTCCCTTTCTAATTGATTTATATACCTTATGTCTCTCTTTAAGACAGTAACATATAGAC
The DNA here is from genome assembly GCA_013397195.1 of Hylia prasina. Taxonomy (NCBI): domain Eukaryota; kingdom Metazoa; phylum Chordata; class Aves; order Passeriformes; family Sylviidae; genus Hylia; species Hylia prasina. The sequence goes on along the minus strand of VYXD01018775.1, from coordinate 470,668 downwards.
AGCATTCATTCAGAATTATACAGTTACATAACTGACAGAAAGTTTACTTTTTAAAAAGGTCTTTGTCCAGCATAACACCATCTGAAGTAGTCTGAAGAGTCAGTCTTAACATATCCATGCACTCTTTCAATCGAGGATCAGATGTACGTAATCCTGTAGATTTGAGTGCCTATTACAATAAAACAATAATTACTAAGTGAAAGTATATTGCTATTACAATCAAGTTATCTACTGCTCAGCATTCATCCTTATAAGAGACCCACCACTGCATCATCAACAGAGATATTGTCACACTTTACTGATCCTTCAGCAATTTCCTTTGGCCATTTTGGCTGCAGTTTATGTCAAAGCATTAATGTTATTTGAAATCCAGTGCTCTAACTACATTTTACACAAGCACAAATACTACTGAGCCATGCCATAGGCACAGCTGCCTTCAAGCATACTCTTTTACACATCAAAGAAGTGAATAATAACATTAATACCCTCATTCTCTTAACTACAGAAACAGCACTGGGGGAGAAAACAATCCCCCAGTTACATTCCTTCCCACTAAACATGTACAACAGAAATTCTGTGTTTTGCATTCTTGCATTTAGAATGTTAAAATAACCTTGCAGTAGTTAGCTTTCATATAGCACATTGGAAGAGTAAACTTACAGTTATGAATTTATGAACTGGTATTTTTTCTTGTCCTTCTGCAATAGTATAGAAAAGAAGATCTTCTAAGCTGGGAAGGAGACCTTGCTTCATTTTACTGGAAAACAGAAAAAAAAGCATAGATTATTTTGGTGCCTATTTTTATTTATACACATTTTTGCATTATTCTCAGGGAAACACATTTGCACTGCTATGACTAATTTTAGAGGATGTTCTATCAGTGAACACAAAGCTTAGTTAGGCTTTAAGTAGAAAAAAAAAGTAATATTACAAGCAGCTTACATAGGTTTTACAGTAGCAAACATTCTTAACTGCAATTCAGTCATATTTTTATTGTCATACATTTACTGCTAAGATTATATTTAGATTTTCTGGGGAGCAGATTAATCACATATGTATTTTTAAAGTTACCAAGGATAGGTATATTACTTGCAGAGGATAAATTATTTGTAAGATTCCATGATGTACATGCCTCATAATGAAGTTGTAGAGCATACAGACCCAACGGTTCTACAGACAAGAGGAGGAGATGATAAATGTGCAATATCTTCTTCAAAACAGTCCTGTTTTCAGGACTCCACAGAGGAATCCTAAAGTCCTTATCCTTCTAGAAGCTTATGTAAGCCCCATCAGTTACCATGAGACAAGCAAAGCCATCTGCAGCATAATAGAGCACCTGAAGCAGAAGGAGTGACTCTTATCACACCTACTTAGCTAAGTAAACCCAGTGCAGATGCACCTTTAATGGTCACTGTGCTTATCAGTGTAAACACACGGCTCTCCAGGATCCCAGGCTTACCCATTTCACTCCAAGATACGCTTCCCCCATGCCTGCAACTTTTCCTTACCTGCATCTCCATTTTATGTGACATCTGAAGGAAACCTACCAAACTAAGCGCTCAGATTCCTTCTAAGACAGAAAGCTGTAGTACAGACAGCTTTCCCTCAATGCCTTTGGAAGTTTACAGATTTAACCTATAAAAAGTATAAAAATATTCCTAGATATTCCAAAGCACCCGGCAGCAAGCAGGAGCCCAAGTCTTCACACTTCCACATTGGGAGGAGCAGCAACAGCAAAGGGATTCTGATTCTTTGGTCCCCTAAAATGCCCAGGTTTGTTTCCACACAAAAGAGCCAATGTCCCAATGTTTGACAAACAAAAATACATAAAACCAAAAGAAAAATAAATGTAGATAGTAACTAAAATGCAGAATATGCAGTCTTACATTATTTTAGCCATCTATTTTAAGGGTCTATCATATTACCTATTAATACTGGCAATACTTTGTTACTGTACAATAATAGATAAACTATTGCCTGAAACTAAAATGCTCAGTGGCATCTTATGTATTTTTATACATTTATGCATGTGTTTACAAAAAGCAGGTCCAAATTCTAATCATTAACATTATCAAGAGATTAGTAATTCTTTGAATAACAGAACTCAGGGTTGCAACTGCAAAAATAAAATGCTACAGCTAAGCACAGACCCTAGATAGGCCAATGCAATCTTACTGACTGACGTTTAATCCTCTCCTCTCCCAATACTTACAAGTCAGATTTATGATTATTTTTAATAAAAATCTGATTATATCCAAATACCCTTATAAATTTAAGACAACCTCTAGATTGCCCTTGCCTCCCTCCTTTCCTCGCAACTAGCTGTGAAAACCAGTAGTAAAAAATATCAGCTCTCATTTTCCAATTTAAAACACTGTACTTACACACTAAGAACAGAAGACAGCTTTGTAAGCCAACAGAACTTTCCTTGTCTTAGAGTCTATATTTTTTTTTAATTTAAATTATGCTGGCTCACTAATGCACAGACAGGCTGGCAATTCAACCAAGACAAACGCTTGCAACTACCTCAAGCAAATTACTCAACAGTCCTTTTCCTAAAGAAAATTCAGTTCTTCCAGGTAGCATATTTCACTTTCAATCATTTGGGGACAGTATGCCCAGTCAAGCCAACAGAACCAGAACTACCAACACAGCAACTAAGCTTCACCTGTGTCTGCATCCTAATTCTGCAGGGAACTAATTTTAAAAGTTAAGCCAAGTTACATCATCTACACCCCTACATCTTCATCATTTACACAAAGCATTCAACTGAGCTCCCCAAAATGTCGAGATTTCATGTTTTAAGGAACGGCTCTGCTACACGAGTCATTCCTGGATTGCTGAGGGCCTGGCAGAGGAAACTTTCCTATTTCACTGAGGCAAAACCAGGCAGCAAACACATTGAGAAATGTTAACTGATAACCTATTTAATTACACATATCTGAGCAATTACTCAGAATTTTACAGCTGTTCTAATTACGGAATTTCTATCTGGAAAGGTGCAGAAAAATATTTCAGCCGTTTAACCAGGATTTTACTTGCCTCTTCCTAAGATTTTAATCTATTATAGAGACGTACATCTTACACAGCAGAAAATCTCTCAACGTGCTTTTCCTATCTTTCACATCTGCTGTTGTTGAATATTGGCTCACTGAGGCTAACTAAACAATGGAGCTGCACAGATGACCAAAGCAAAGAGGATGACATTCAATATATTTACAGAAAATTGCTCCTTGTCAAGTAGTCCATCTTTTGGTAAAGTTTATCAGCTAAATAGGGGTGAAAAGGCTTGCTCTGCAGTTTATCAGATCAGTGATGTCAGTAACTAATGTTTGCTTAAACTTAAAGATGTGTTCGGGTACTGTGAACGCACTTAGCAAGATAATTCTGTCCCACACATGTAAAAAGCTGTTTTTCAGGTCAGGGAACTTGCAATTCTCACAGCCAAATTAAGTGGAAATTCCAGTCCACCTGATTTCATGAATGACTTGTGATACTTTTTTACCTTCTTTAAAAAAATAAGTAAGCACCAGACTATTAAACAACTAGACTTCTTTGGTAGTATACTAACCTGTGGACTACAATACTAGTGGACTGTTTTTTAAATACAAAGAAAAACCAACATAGGAATTCCAAGCACAAGGATTTTGCAGTCCTTCTTTCAGCTCTTTCTTTTGCATCAGTACAATGCCTACACCAGATTCTGGGGAGGACTTCATTTTAACAAATGCTGAATTTCTAGGATAGAAACAAGACTGAATTTCAAATAATGCAGAAGAGTCTTACCCTGTACTTCAGGATAGAACTGCCAAAATGCAGAATAGGATTTACAGAACAACAAATGATATAAAGATATGACATTGCTAGTAATAGTTTCAGGCATTATTAACAAATGTGACACCAATCATAAAAATGAGGTCACAATTACTGTCACAAACAATGATCCTTCAGGGACCATTTAAGATCCTCATCAATGACACCGACAGCGGGATCGAATGAAGCCTCAGCAAGTTTGCCAATGACACCAAGCTGAGTGGTGCAGGTGACAAGCCTGAGGGACGGGCCACTATCTAGAGGGACCTGCACAAACACAAGAAGCTTGTCCAGGCTTGAACCTCATGAAGCTCAGCAAGGTAAAGTGCAGGGTTCTACACCTGGCCCGTGGTAACTCCTGAAATCAACACAGCCTGGGGGAAGAACAGATCAAGAGCAGCCCTGCCGAGGCCTTGTGGGTGCTGGTGGAGGAGCAGCTGGACATGACCTGTGCATGGGCACTTGAAGCCAAACCTGTCCTGGGCTGCATCCAGAGCAGTGTGGGTAGCAGGTCAAGGGAGGGGATTTTCCCCTTTACTCTGCTCTGGTGAGACCCCACACAGGGTACTACAGTCAGCTCTGGGGCCCTCAGCATAGAAGTGATATCAGCCCCTCGGAGCAGGTCGGGAAGAAGCCACCAGGATGGTCAGAGGGATGAGAACCTCCCCCCTAAGAGGTAAGGCTCAAGGAACTAGGGTTGCTCAGCCTGGAGAAGAGAAGGGTCCTGGGAGATCTCACTGCAGCCTTTCAGTACCCACAGTGAGTCCATAAGAAAGATGGGGACAGGCTTTTTAGCAGGGTAGCAGGGTCTGTCTCAACTGCACGAGGCATAATGGTTTTCCACTAAATGAGGGCAGCTTTATATTAGATATAATGAAGAAATTTTGTGGTGAGGGTGGTGAAATGCTGGAACAGGCTGTCCAGAGAGGTGGTAAAAGCCCCATTCCTGGAAACATTCAAGGTCAGATTGCATGAGGCTCTCAGCAGCCTGATCTGGTTGAAGATGTCCCTGCTCATTGCAGAGGGGTTTGGACTAAGTGCCTTTAAATGGTCTCTTCCAATCCAAAAGATTCTGGGATTCTATGAAAGCGGCAAGTCACAGTCAGTAGCCACTGTATCTAAGGTATCTTGAAGAAGTTGTCACCATACTACATATGTTGTATATCTCCGTTGTATCTCCAACACTTGTCAGGTCACTAAGTAACTACTTTCTGTCCACTCCCACGGTGAGACACAGGTCCCAGAAGAGGGGTGGGTAGCTATTTAAGCTACCAAGAACTACAAAGATTCAAGAGATAACTACATGTTTATAAACTTAGAGCAAAGACAGACATGTTTAGTAGCTTACAAAGTGCTTATGGTAAAACAAAAAACACTAGCTTCAAAACCTTGGCCTCTACAGTAGTTATGAAAGGTCTAATAAAAGTGCACTTCTGTTTCTTGCATCTCTGAGTGTGTATCCACACTCCATCAGAAGTATCAGCAAAATTAAATACTGCCTGGTTACTAGTTATTCCTCTATAATCTGGCCTGCAAAAGCAAACCTATATTTAAAAGCATCTCCAGAATTCATCTCTGCCCTTGAAAAACAGCACCACCACACCCCTGTCATTAAAAAGACTATCACAAAATTGTTAAAGGAAGTGTTTAATTTATTTATTAGTGTCCAGCACTACTGCAATTTAGCTGTAAAAAGTGAGCAATTTAGCTTTCAAAAGTTAGGGTCACTCACATTTTGCTCCTCCCTCTCACCTTAATCAAGGCCTTTTTAATTTAGAAATAGCTTCTACTAAGATAACCTGTTTCATCCCTTTACCATCCAGCACAAGATGCAAGATGAACTCTTATACTGAAACTAAAAGCAAGCAAAGAACAGTTATATTGAAAGAGCAAAGGCTATTAAATATTACACGTCTCTAACTGAGGAGTGTATTAGGCTACTGTGTTTTAATAACTCAGGCATGACCATAGATATTATTGTGTTTTAATCCACAGTTCCTAATAATTAAATTTACTGGTCTGTGACCACTCTCAGTTTAAGCTCAATTATTTTTCCTGTCCAAAATACATTAAGTTTCAGCTGGATACAGAGTGTGAAGGCTGGATAGCAGGGATAAGGAGGTGGTGGAAGATGTTACGGAAAAAATGCACCAGGGGATCTGGTTATGCAATGGGATACTAGTTATTTCATCAGCCACAGACCTCATAATTTATTCTCACTATGAGGAATTAAACCACTCTAAATTTCTGTATAGTCTTTGCACAGAAGATTTTAGGCTTTTACCAGCAACTTTTACTCTGTATGCAAGGACTGTTAGGAAAGCAAATAAACAGGAAAACCTTACTGCTTTCTTTTGACATCACGGATTATTTCAGTATCCCGGAACCATAACCTTAAAACCAAACAGAAAAAAAAAATAGCTCCCCAACACTAACAAGCAAACAAACAAACTACTATTGCCAGTTGGGTGCACAAACCATTTACCAAACACCACTCAAATGTTAAGACACTACGGATGACAAAGTGCTGGAATCAGCAGAATACAGACTGCACTGACTTAGCCCAGTCGTCACTGCAGCTCTGGCACCTGTCTTTTGAAGAACCTCACTTTTCTTCTCGACCCTGTACTCTGTCTTAATATAGCAATGATTTCCACATGTACCATTTACAAATGCTTGAAGGAAGATTTTCATAGTTCTGCTTCAAGAAAAGTAAGAATGAAAGTACCCAGCAGCCTGACTAATGTGCCACCAGGAATTCCTGCACAACCTGAAATGAAAAGAAAGTTTCTAGCTTTTTCTGTACTGGTAACTATATGCTAAATGTTTTACAGAATTTCTCCCTGTTCATTTGGCAGTAAGACTCAAAGAACAAACATCTGACTTTCAAATACATCCTTTTGTCAATAGCCAAAAATTATTAAAAGCATTTAACTCATTTGTGATTACATAGCTTTACCACACATGTTAGAAATTAAAGGATTTCCCTAATTGATGTTAGCTGTAGGAAGCTAATAACAGCTCAGTTTAAGAAAACGTTACTTCTTCAATAAATCACCTTTGCAATATCCTCAAAAACCCATCACAGCTGGCATGCTGGTTTTCTCTAAAGTTTTTAATGTCTTTATTTCTCTTGCAAACAGAAGTGTGGTCTTTATAAACCACACCTATTTGAGCCAAAAAATATTTTTTTGTTCCAAAACATTATATAGAGAGCTAATTCAAAGAGGAGACTTCATATTTGTTGAACAACAGCATAAATTTAAAAATAATACCCGTATGATTGTGTATTATATTGGGTATGGTTACATAACCTGACGTGTATGCATTTTTAAGGCCTCCGACAGCAGAAGTAACTGGTGATGCCTTTGAAGCAGGCTATACCCCACTGAACCAGACTGAGCAACTAGCACATCTAGGGGGAAAACGCAGAGAAGAACAAGGCCACAGTCTCTCTCCCCACCTGCCATACTGAAGTTCATGCTAAAAAAAAACCCAACAACCACAACTCAAAAGCAGAACTATTAACAAGCTAAGGGCTGAAGCCTTTCCTGACTGGCCTTTTGGAATCTTTTCCAGACTTCCTCTTGCCATTAGATTAATAGAGACTTTGCTCAGTGTCAAAACAAGGTACTCCTTTCTCAGCCCTGTTTCTTCTGTCATTTGCTCTTTTCATCTAGGTAATAAGCATAGCAAAGCCCAGTAAAGCAGCTTGGGTTTCATTTTAATTATGCCACCCATAATCAGCGAACAGGGTGCCTACAGGAATGCCACAGGGCAAATTTCAAACACACACAAAGGAGATGTCTTCATGGGGCTCGAAGTTAAGCTGTCAAACTTCTTGTAAAAGGTTATCTGAGATTCTAAATGTACCCAGGTTCAAACAGCTAATACACAGACTGTCAGACAGAGAGTGGTAGAAAATTAACACTCAAGACTTGCATAATGCTGAGTACTAAGAAAGAAGACTGCTCTGCCAATCCATTAACCTCATCATTATAGTCTACCCCTGGTATCCACTACCAGTCATTACCAAGTACAAAAACTGGAGCTGATACACCTGTCTCCCTTTTTTTTTTTTTTTTAGGAGTATTTCACGTTCTGAGTGAAGGAATATTAACTTCATAAAAATATACAGCCTTATTATTCTACTGCCTGCACGTACCTTTGTCACTAAGAGACAAATAAGGACCTCTTGGCACGGGCACACATCCTGCAGCACCTATAAGCATCTGTACTCATCACATACGGATGGCAGTATCTGTCCCTGACTGCACTAGATCACAGAATTGTTAGTGCTGGAAGGGACCTCTGGAGATCACCCTCTGCCTCTGCCAAAGCTGGGTCACCCTAGGGCGTTACACAGCAACGCATCCAGGTGGACACAGACGCGGAGAGGACAGGGCTGCAAAACTTCCAAGGCAGCACTACGCACCATGCACACTGTCTTTAATAATTTATGCGAGATGACACAGCTTTCGCTTCTCTTGAGAAATATTTTTAGCCAAGTGAAGAGCTATCAAAGCCACCCCAGCGGCACGCTGCCTGCCGGGCCTCCCCACGGACGGCACCCCCGCACACAGGCGGGAGGGACCCCCAGGCCGGGGAAACCCCGAGGCGCTGCCGGGGCTCCACGCCGCGGTGAGCGGAGCCCCGAAGGGCGCACACGCCCCCCGCCACGCGTGTGCACTTCCCTCCCGCTCCGAGCCNNNNCCCCGGAGCGCCCGCCCCCGCCCCGCGGGCCCCGCCGGCGGCCAGGCCCGTAGCACCCGGGGAGGGCCGGGACGGACCCCCGGGGTCCCCGCACCTGCCGGGGAAGCGCTCGCCCGGCCCGGCCCGGCCCCTTCCGCAGGCACCACGCGTGCAAGGGGGAGGCGGCGCTCACATGGCGCCTCCGCATCATCCCCCGCGCCCGCC
>VYXD01018775.1:432880-461903 GCA_013397195.1 Hylia prasina | reverse complement strand
CCGAGCAGCAGCAGCTCCCGCAGCAGCGCCGACCGCCACAGCCGCATCATCCTGCGCCACCGCGCCGACTGCCCGCCGCGCCGCCCGGCCGCGCCTCTCGCACCGTGCCGCACCCGCCTCCCGCCGCGCGCCATTGGCCGAATCCGCCTAACTGTCAGGCGTGCGGCACGCTCATTGGCCGGCTGGAACGTCACTCAGGGCCGTTGCCACACCCCCGTCGCGGGCCGAGTCTCCCCGCGGAGCCGCTGGTGTCGCGCGCGGCCGGTGGGTGGGAGCAGCAGCGCCCCAAGCGGGCGGACCCAGAGCGCTGAGGGGGGGCCCGGGGCACCGCCTCCCGCCCTCCTTCCCTCCCTCGCTCTGCGACGTGTAAAGGCGGTGGGAGCGGACTGGGCTGCTGCGGTGTCGGGTTCAGGTTGCCATGGAAATGGCCATTTTTTAAAACTCTATGTTTTTGATTACGACGTGCACCGTCTCTGCCGTGCCGGCAGGATCACAGAATGCGCCGAGTTGGACGGAACCCACAAGGATCAATCGAATCCAACTCCTGGTCCTGCACAGGACACCCCAAGAACCTCACCCTGTGCCTGCGAGCCTTATCCAAACACTTCTTGAACTCTTGTCAGGCCGCTGCTGTGAGCACTTCCCTGGGGAGGCTGTTCTATTGCCCGACCATCCTCTGGGTGAAAAACATTCTCCTAGCAGCCAACCTAAACCTCTGCTGACGGAACTTCAGGCCGTTCCCTCAGATCTGTCAGTGGTCACCACAAAGACAGAAGGATGCACAGGGCCTGTGTCCATCACCCAGCAGGCACCCTAGGAAAAGGCAGGGAACGGGGGCCTGTTGGAAATACCCTCAGCAGGAATGGCTGTTCCCACATTCTTTGGGTCAAATGCTTCTGGCAAGGAGCAGAGCTACTAAGAGGTTTCCATTTACTTTCAATAAAAGGGTAACTGCATAGCCCATTGCCAAAACTTACAGCGGAGGCTGTAAGTCTTGGTCAAATGTCTGAAGGTTTTGGTTTTAAAGAAAAATAAATAAAATAAACACAAACCCACAAAAATCAACCACCTGGATGCCCAGGTGAACTGGGTGCGGCCATTCTTCATGTTCACATCATCAAACATTTAATCAGAGTGTGGAAATTTTGCTGCTGCTCACCAGCAGGTCCCAGTTTGAGAACCACCGACCCCTGGTTGTGAAGTCCTAAAGGCAAAAGTGTAGCAGAGAAGAGCAGCAGAAAATAACTGCAGGGTTTCAGTACAAGGTGTAAATGTTACTCTTTTTATACACTTAAGCTTCTGTCACAGCTGTCAGGATATAGCATTTTGGAAGTCACAGATTTTGCAGTTACTTGGTGAAACTTTGCTCACATCACGGACTGCTAAATTTGTCCTTAGATGAGTACAAATCTATATTAGCAAATCGTATCCATTATGGGTAACAGTAGAAGAGATTTCTTGTCATCCTACTTCCTCAGTAATGCCAACATGGAAACCAGTTTTTTAATTATTCCTAGTCTTCTCAGTTTAGGAATCTTAATTTTCAGAGCAAAAATGTAAATACTTGTGGAGCTGTGAGTTTATTACTGCTAAATTTCCTTATAAATAATTTTCTCATGTACTGAGGTTTATTTCATCTGGTATGTTTATTATGTTTGGCAGAGGTGGGGGCAGAAAAGCTGCAATTCTGAGTTAAAATGATCTTGCTGCACACTTTATTGCAAGTGTTTTACTCTGAAGGTACTGATATTTTGTTTTCCACCGACCCCCAGATTGAAAGTTTCAGCTGTCTAGGCATAGTAAATTGCTCTTAAAGAGCCCCATAAAACAGAGAGGGTTCTGTTACCCATTTTTCACTCTGAGATAACTACAAATAGGCATGGAGAATAGTCTTGCCTTGTGCTTCTACTTACCCAGCAGCACAAATACCCACAGGAGTTCCCTATGCTAATAAATTGTCACAACAGCCATGAGGGTTTTGGGAAGAAGATATAAAGATAGATGATAATCTATGCCTATAAAATGAGCCTCCAACAAAAAAAAACCCTAATGGTTTTTCTTCCCACTGATCAAGGAAACTTGAAATACCAGTGTGGGATGTGTAATCCTGTGCTGCAGTAACTTCACATACAAAAATGCAAAGTACCTGCAGTTCTCACGTACTTATTACGTTACCTATTATATTTCCTGGAACTAATTTTGGATTTCCATTTGCTAAGTCCTTCTTGGCAAGCCAACACTGCCTCTTTTATCCTGCCACCCAATAACAATATTTCTCATTTTTAAAATTATGTAATGTAAAATACTCTAAAGATAGAAGTCTCTCAAGCACCTTTTCCCTTCTTTCCACAGAGTCTGCTGCTCTAAGACCAGAGACAGCGAGTGCTGTCTCTTCTAGAATGTGCATTTGGTCACTAATTGAACACACAGTTCTGCAGACACTAGAAGATTCTGAATTTTAGTGCCAAGGTGGTTTGCCGGTATGACAGATACACTCTTTTCTACGCCAGCTGTTTAGCCACAGCCTGGTGCAAAAATTTGTCTAAGCTGAAGGTGAAAAACTTCATCTCTCATACTGTAGGGGGAGAAGAAGTGGAAGAATGAAATATGTAATGATCTGGATCTTTCCTTTTAGTGCTCTGGTTTCAGTTCAGAACATTGCAGATAAGGTGGTGGGAAGAAAAAGAAAAAGCTATTACATTCACAAAAATATTTGCCTCTGAAAACAGTACCCCATAATACTTGACCCTACAGGAACTCTTTAACTTTACTCACATCCTTTTTTCCCCCCCCTCCACTTTGTATGCTGTTGCCTTATTCCTTTATTTAACCTTTTAATATTGCCTTCACATTAGTTGACTCCCACTGCAGGTATTCTTCATTAAAGCTTTTCTTTAAATTCACCTAAAGAAATTGATCCTCCACTTCTCTCCCTGGAAATTCCCCTGTCTGTGTTTTAGCTCATGAGGGCAGAAAATGCAAGTTGCTCTGTGTGTGGGACTACAAATACACAGCTTGGGAACAATGCAAAATGATAAATATAGTTTCAGATCCAGAAAGTTCAAGGCCAATAGCGACTCACTCGCTATTCTGAGAACTTTTGCTGCATAATTCAGGCCATCACTCCTTGCTCCTACTATGACTAAGCTTGAGACATTTCACCCACTGATTCTCTGCCCTCCTCCCACTGGCACAGGTATACCAGAGAGTCGTAATCTAAAGGCAGATTTTATTTTTTTTTATTTAAAGTAAGCCATAAGAAACGTAGTAAAAATAGCATCAAAACCACAACCATTTGCTTGGGAAAAGCATTATACATTAAACCTGTTAAACTGACACTGATTTTTGCATTGATCCAGATGTTAGACTGGGCTTTCCCATATCCCAGTGAAAACCCCCTTTAGACTTCTTCTTTGAACAGAGTAATATTATTTGTCTCTTTGGAAAGGGAAGACACACCATCTGCTCTGACATTCTGTGTTTCACACAGTATCCCAAGAGAAGCAGAAAATTACAAAATGGTTTCCACACAGAGCAAAGAAATTTGAAATTAAAATTCCCTATAGCTTTTATTTTGAGTTGGTTACACAACCAGCAGTAACCATAAGCCAAACATTCTCTTTTTAATTTCCACAATTATACATATTCTTTTGTAAGACAAAAATTATTTGAATTTAAGACAACAAGGTTCTTCAGGAAAGAAAAAAAGAGGATATTTTAAATAGGCATTATTTTAAGTATTTCCCTTAAGCTGTATTGTAGCAAAATATTCCTAGTATAGCTCTCTAAAAATAATCCACATTTCAGAGGTTTTCCTTTCTAAAAGGGGTATAGCAGCATTAATCTCCTAGGAGAAAGGGCTCTGAAAAGCAGGTGGAAAGAGGTCTTCCCAGTTCAAGCACATACACTGATAACAGCTTTCAGGAAGGTTAAATCCTCCCATCAGATCAGCAGGGCAGATCTCAGATAAGCAGCAGAAATTAAGGATTATCTTGACTACGACATGAACTGTTTACTTTGCTATTTTAAATGGTTATGTTGGCTCCATTTCATTTGTTGTTGGGGTAATGCTTTCCAAAAGAGAACTAAGGACCAGGGACTATTATTATCTATTCAAGTATTTCTACCCATTCCGGCAGCAGTTCCTAAGAAGACTCTTCTCTTTTGTGAGGCTAACTTGCTGCACCTTTGGGTAGCATTTCTATATTGATTCAAGGGAAAGGTGCTCAGTCACAAGAAACATTCCCTGTTGGATTGTGCAGAGTACACAGAACAGCTTCCTCTGAGCATAGAAGCATAAGCAGTAAATAGTTACTATTTAATCTAAGAAAATTAATGTTCAAATGTTTAGGCATCGTAGCTTAGAAATCCAACAAGGAGGAAAACATTCAGAGGATTTATTTAACTGGAAAGTAATGGTTGAGGGAGTGACCTCGAGTGACAAGCAATAAAAATAAAATCAAAAATGCCCTCCCTGCATAGCACATGGATGAGTCAATAGCTCAGTTCATATCACTCACATTCCAGGCAGAGGCAGTGAGGAATTAATTCAAAGGGAAGAATAATTGGAGGATCGTCTGAGACTGACATGAAAAAAGACTATGAGGGCCTGGGACATTCCTAGCGTGGTTAAGAGACAACTTATGATGTGTTCTAGCATATATAACAAGAGCAAGCAAATCACAGAAGTAGAGTTTTTGAGGATGACCTGCAAAGACTGGCACAACTTTTTCGTATTATTCTATTTGTTAACCTGCTTCCTTTCATCTTGGTTGGTGAGACAGCGCCATCATTCCTCATGCTCATTATCAGTCATAACATTTTTCAGATGTAAAATTCTTCACATGTCAGAACATACACCTTCAGAAGCTAACAGAGAACCATTCCTTGCTGCACCCAGCACACTGCACGTTATTTGTACTACAGTATACCTAAATCATACTGTTACATACCCATGCATTCCACCCACAATCACATTCAATGCTTAATTCTGATGGCATCTCTTAAACTGAAGTCTTGATATTGCGGGAGGCCAGGGAACAGGAGCAAATTTGGATCTTCCGTTTGTATTCCCAGTCCTCAAATATTAGCCTTGGCAACCTTGTGCAAGCAAAAAGAAACAAGTGACAACATCATCCAACTGCCCCATCATGTGCCTGAGATGTGCATGCATGAGGGAGCTCAGGGGAGCCCATGGGCTCATGTGTCGCTGCTCTTGAGAACAGACATGGAAAATTGGTGCTGGCATTTGGCAGAGGTTGGAACACTTGGGCTGACCACAAGTTGCCTTGTCATGTACAAAGCTCCACAGTCACTGGCTGACCATTAACACTTTAGTTATTAGGCCCCTAAAGGGCCCCAAAGAAAAATGGGGAGGGACTTTTTACAAGGGAATGCAGTGCCAGGACAAGGGGAACAGCTTCAAACTGACAGAGAGAAGGTTTAGATTAAATACTAGGAAGAAATTCTTCATTTGTGATGGTGCTGAGGCCCTGGCACAGGTTGCCCAGAGAAGCTGCGGCTGCCGCATCCCTGAAGTTGTTCAAGGCCAAGTTGGATGGTGCTTGGAACAACCTGGTCCAGTGAAAGATGGCCCTCTCCATGGAAAGGGTTTGGAATGAGATGATCTTTAAGGTTTCTTCAACCCAAACCCACTCCATGATCTGCATGCGCCACCTCAGCTCTGAAGTGATGGAGAAGCAAGTGTGTGCTGCAACCTCCCCTTGTCCTAAGCTGGTTGCTTTCAGCTCTGAATTTCAGCACATTAAAAAGACTCTTGGAGAGGTACAAATTTTCAGGCCAAAGCATAGAAGTGCATCCCATTAAATTGTCCCATGAAGCAAAAGCCCTGGTTTTACCCTTTCACAAATACCTGTGGCTATGTTGAAGCTTAAGCTTGACAAAACATCCAGTCTTAAGAGGAGAGCTTCCTATCCTTCAAACAAAACAAAACAAGGTAAAATGAAGCAAGCAAAATAAGCAGTCAGACTGTAATGGAAACTGTCTCATCATAAGTGGTAGTCCAAATAGTTTAAAAGTCTTCCACTTCCCTAAAGGTTCCTCTGGAGTACATAGAAACCACTCTGATTTGGTACAGGGTATAATGCCAGCATCAACAAAATCCCACTACCTCTGAAATGGCAAACTAATCAGCAAAACCACATGCTTTTTTCTGCCCTGATGTTTTTGGCACCCTCTTATTTCGGTTGCTGCAGTGAGGGAAGAGGAATGTACACTTCAGGTGATTGAGTCCTCAGCCTTCCTTTGCAGCTGCTGTGAGTTGCCAGTCTCCTTCCAAGCTGCAAGAATGTTTGTCTCCTGTTTACTGAAAAACAAAAGGTCCCATAAAGACTAATGAGAAAACAGACAAGTTTTTTAGTTCTTGAAGTGTGTAACCTTGAAAGAGTTCCCTCCTTCCCCCACATCTAATTCTCTCTTTATAAACATGTAACTTTCTTAGGGAGGTGAAAGGGAGAAAGACCAGCAGCACTTCCAGTGGCACATGGTGTACTACCACACTTCAAGGGTATTTAATGTTTATCCAAGGACTTTTGAACAGTTCCACAACAGTAGGCCAGGGTACGTGTATGTTCATCCTAAATTCCAAGAAGAAAAACATTCAAAAAAATTTTATGGTATTTTTGGTGCATTTGAAACACCTGTGGAAGCCAAATATTTGTGCTTCAGTAATGTTAACTGCTGTCACAGAACTTCTTCACATCATCTTCACCTGCTCCATAATGCTCCATCTTTTCAGACAGGGCATGAAATAACTGTCACTGAAGTCAGGAGCTGATTGGGAAACATACAAGACAAGAAACTCTACCTTTTAAGTAGTATTTTTAGCCCTCAGCATACTTTCCATAGCAGTATTAGACCAAATTACTTGAGTTTTTACCTCAACTGACAGGGTTGTGGTGTGTAAATCGGTGTTTCAAACATTACATGAACTCTGGTGGCAACATCACTCATTCCCACGCACATGCCATGGCTTATCACTCCCTCACAGTTGTCCTGAGACAGCTATTGAGCTGGGTCGCACTGTAAAACCGAAGTGAAACAAGCTGGGTTACAAACTGACAGGTCATCATTCTCTGCTTTGAGAGAGAGGAGTTTCACATAATAAGGCTGTGAAACGTGTCTTAAGGTGCTTTGAATTAACATGCTGTAGAAGGGCTCAAAGGAAGAGCAGCAGCTAAGAATTGCTCATAGTTTTGTTTCTCTCTGTACACTTGGCCTTGCACCACAGGAAAGGGATGTTGTCAGATAACAGACTTCACAGCCTTCCTGTCACAGGCAGTTTTTAAACGATGACCACTTGCTTGGATATTTGGAATATTTAGATAAAGTTTCAACTGATTCCTTCATCAAATGGAGCTTTCGGCAATTAGATACCCCTATAATAAGGCATAAAGCCAAACCAGTTGCCTATCTGAATAATATGATTATATTGATTTTAGGAAATAGAAATTCTGGAGTTATTACAACATCTCTTATTCTGCCATATACTTCACAGAAGACAACCTTGTAATACCATACACTAATCACCCAAGACATCATGGACCTAATTTGAGAACAAATCTAATAGGCCATACTGTGGTACATTCAGTAGGAATTTTTGTTTTGTCTTCATGTTGTTTGCTGTATGTGCTGTGTTTGACTAAAGTCTCATTGGATACTTGAGGATCGGCTCTGCTACAGCAGAGTCAGAGAGCAGTGCCATAGTTCAGCAACCGAACTGTGGTAGGGAGGATATTTTCTGCTAAAAATACTTTAAGACAACAAATAAAAAGTGAACTATATTGAGTATTTTGGACCAGAAGGCATGTAGAACAGATACATGTAATTATTCATGTATTTATGGTTAGGAAAACATCATCCAGCCACCTTTTTATTTCCTCCCAGCTTTGAATTACTGTATCTTGACTGCAGCAGTTACAAACTCTCAAGACAGGAAGGCACGTGCCCTATTAGTCATATTTAATCAAGAAGTTACATTTGTTTCATTTCTTGCACTTTCATTATGCGTATTTTCATGCAGTTCTTCTGTCCAATTTATCTCACCTTGCACATTTCTGCAAGTTTTTCTTCTGGTTATCTACCTTTTCAGTTGTATTTCTGTCTTTTGATTGATATATTCTAATAGGGAAAGCATAATCTAAAAGGAAAAAAATAGCCTGTTAGTTACATTGTTTGATACGTCAACATGTTTTCTTAACAGTAAAGGTGAAATTCAGAGCAAAAAAGCACAAGCAGTAGAATATATTGCCTTTTTGCACAGAAGTATGATTGAAGAGAAAAGTAACTGCTTAGCAAGGTTTACTGAACCCGCCTTGGTGCAAAGCCAAATAAATTCCACCCTTTGAAAAAAGAAGTAATTCTTAAACCACCAGTAGTTGTTAATGATTGCTAGAACTAGAACCAATCAATCAAACCACACGCTAGTGAGTAATAATCTTCTAGAAACATCCTGAATATAGAGATTATACCCTTTATTTGACAGATAAGAGGGAAAAGGTTAATTTACATCTCAGTACTAATTTGAGTAACAAGAACTATTAACTTATGAAGGTAATGAGCTGAAACATCCACCAGCTCAGCCCAATGACCCTGTACTTCAGGACAAGCAGGAAGATCTGTGTGATGGAATGGTGCTCATCACTTCCTGAGGACTGGTCAGGCTCTGGATGCCTGGCACACTCCATCTGAATGGCATTCAATCTGGCTCAGGATAACTGCTTGTATGGAAAAAGAAAACCATGAGGAACAGTGCTCTTCCCACATAGGAGTTCTGGAAAAAGGTTGGTAGCCTTTTTTTGTATCCCCAAATAGATTGCACAGAATTGGCTCCAAACAAACATTACAAGGAGGAAAAAAA
This sequence comes from Hylia prasina, assembly GCA_013397195.1. Lineage (NCBI taxonomy): Eukaryota > Metazoa > Chordata > Aves > Passeriformes > Sylviidae > Hylia > Hylia prasina. The sequence goes on along the minus strand of VYXD01018775.1, from coordinate 453,025 downwards.
GAATGAGCACCTTTAATAGCATTACAGCTGTGCTCTTCTGCTGGCTTATTTCTGTCTCTTGCATACTTCTCATGTCTAGGCCACATTTATTGGCATATTGAGACCTCCATCTTAAAAACTGGAAGAATGTCATATGCATGAGATGAATGCAGAAGCAGTACAGTCACCAGGTGGCTGTCACCCAGACAGTCACAGACCGATTTTGAAGTCGACTACTGCTGAAACTCCGTATTGGGAATGCTGTGCTCCAGAGAGAGCAGCAGCAGAGCAGACTGGCTTCAGCCTGGCCATAGCAGGACAGAGCTGGTTTCTCCACACCTCTGTTACCTCCTGGTCCACTCAGTTCAAGGACATGAGTAAGAGGCAGCTGTGCCATGAAGTTACAGGTGTAACCTTTGAGTGCCTATTTCAGAGTTCACTTAGAAAGTCAGCTGCGTCTTCCAGCCAGAACTTGAACTGCTTAACCTTCAGCTCTCAGAGGCTTTCAGATCAGAGCTGCAAGTGGATGGAGATTATTCCCAAAAGGTCTGGCAGTCTGTTACACATTACCTCAAAGCAGAGTGGGCAGAAGGATGTCAGGGCACTCTCTCTGGTGCAGAAAGGGATCTCCTGGGGACAGTCAGTCCACTGGGTCACACTTGCCTGTTTTGCAAAGGCCACGCCATGGCCCAAGAGAGAGGTCATTTATATAAGTGCCTTCCTCATGGGTGTCACAAGGCTGTCCACTGAAGGCACTAACAGCTCAACACTTGAAATGCTTTAGAATTGGGCTGCATGAGAATAAAATAATTCTTAACTGCTTCACTTCTCCTTCTTAAAGAATTACATACTTTTTTAACACTATAATAATAAAATTACAAGAAAAGAAAAGCCATGAGGAATGATGCTATGAGGTAAGCATTCTTAACAAAGCTAATTAGTTTGGGGGTTAGGAAAAGAAAAAAAAAAAAAAGAATTAAAAAAATACTCTAAGTTCCAGAAGTGATCCTATAGAGATGAACTATGCCACATTCCACTAAAAATAATCCAGAACTCTGACTGCAGGCTTATACATTTGCAAGCAGCTATTTACAGAGGTGTTTTTAACTAAGAAAATAATCTGTTTATTATCATTGTTTTGAGCCTTTTTGATTTTTTAACTCCTATTAGATCAGCAGATTGAACATACCTCTGCATTTTATGAATCCTCAGCAGAATTGGCTATAGCACAGTATGTTATAGTGGCACTGCCAATCTGTCCAGCATTTGTGTGGCACAAGGCAGCACACAGGAGCAGGGCTCCTGGCACGGACACAGCCACTGGCACTCTGTCTGCTGCACTGAACAGTAGGAAGAGGGGCATTTGGAACTCCCTGAACAGTGGGAAGAGAAGCACTTGGAGATCCCTGAACAGTGGGAAGAGGAGCATTTGGAGCTGGTGTCATGAGCAAGTCAGAACAGAAACTGTTTAATAAAAAGCCAAATGCAGAGGCAGGGCAAGCTTACAATTTTTATAATTGTCCTTTAGAGATAAACTTCACTTGAAGTCACTGCTCTAAGAACAAAACCATAAACAAAAAAAAAAGACAAAACAACATCTAAAAGCCTTTTCTGCCATGAGGAAGTTCATCTTTGATGAAACCTGGAGGAACAGATGTTACTGAGTTCCCAGGCAAGTAAAATCTGGAAACAAACAAACGCTATTATCCAGGAAATGGAAGTGATGGGAAGCAGCTGTGACCTGGAGTCTGCTGGCTCTCCCTGGCAAGTTCTGTGGTTGTTGCTCATCCCTGCAAAGAGGAGTTTTGGTGTCCCTTTAATTCCCTTCACACTGTCAGGGACATCCCCGTGGAGGCTGGCTGTCCCAGCATACTTGAAGATTAGTTTAGAGAAAGTGTGGATGTTGTCCTAATCCCGTGTTGAAGCCATGATGGATTGCGAGCCCTGCGTTACACAACAGGATCCCTCCTCTGACTCAGTGGAAAGGATTTCCTGGATGCCCAGGGCGGTGTGGATCAGACACAGGGAGGATATGCAGGGGAGGAGGCGCGCTGCTCAGTCACTCACTCACAGCACAGCCATGACCTATCCGAGCACTTGAAATAAGAGTTGCTGGCACATCTCCACACTTCTGGGCAGCCTTCCCGTGTGCAGGACTGACACACTCACTGTCAACCCACGCAGATATTCAGATATTCATCTCTAGACCCTCGAGATTACAACAGATGCAAGCGAGGCTTCCCCTCTGTGTTCTCAGGTGCGCACAGCCAAGGCCAGTGTATCTGTGCTGCGTGCCCAGCTCACAAGAACATCCTCCCCAGCTGCTGCTGGAAGGGACTGCCATGATCACTCCTGCCTCACAGCCTGGCTGGCAGCCCTCAGCACTTCCAGGAGTTGAAGATAAATGAAGCAAGGGCTTTCAGCAACTTGATAATGCCACAACTGCACAAAGCAAGCTTTTCCTGTCCTGACAAAGGTGTGGGATAAAAGAGGCCATAATACCATAGCCAAAGTATTATTTAAATACTTACACAAATGCAGTGTCTTCTGTCTGGAAAGCATTTGCAATAATATGACTAGTGTGTTTAACCACTTGCATTTTTTAATATACTAAATCATCCCAGGAGCTCTTACACAGGGCAGGTGGAAGAGATACTTTTTGCTCATCTGCAGGTGAATCCTGCCCCCACCCTTCCACATTCATTTCAATACTCAAGCTCTGCTAGAGGACTGAGAGGGCTACCAGCAGTCAAGTGCTTCATCAGCTGATTTGGGATATGCAGATGACAGCAGCCATGGCACTGAAGAGACTGCATGACTGTAAAAAAGAAAGCATCAGTTATCTTGACGGAGCTGATCAATGGTCTCCAGCTGGCTCCAGGCCCCAGCTCAGAAGGTCACACCGCTGACATACCATCCTGTGAGTCACCCCCTGATACTGCCTGTGTCCAGCATAACTCATGTGATTTGGCAGCGCTGAGAGAAGTTCCTCCTCCTTGCTTGCTGCCCAGAGTCAATGCTGCCCTACAGAACACGAGACAGTAAAGCCACCAAAAGACAGATGGCAACTTGACCATCTTGTTAGTCATCATCACCTCCTTGAGTGGCAGCACCAGACAAGATTCATCCCACAAACGCCACTTACAAGCTCTCTAAATGATGGATCAGCACAGCCAAAATACATCTACCTACATCAAAAATAAAGATTTGCAGCCCCGGTCAACTACATTCTACAATTCAACTACATTGACCTACATTCTTTGAAGTCTCTGCTTAAATAATAGAATGTGTTCAGATCTTAGCCAGGCTGAAACAACAGACATCTTCACAAAACACCGATATAGATACCTGGTCTCCAGAGCTCTGAGGAGCAAGGCCCCTCAGGTAATACAGGTTTCATTCAGGGTCTGCCCTGCTACACCCTCTGAGTTTACCCCCTAAGCAGAGACTTGACTGGGACCCTGACAGCACAAGGATATGGCAATGTCACCCCATCAAACAGGTGCTCAAAACCCCACCCGCCAAGTAAATGTGAAAATTACAGTAACAGACTAAAGCTAGATCTGAGTTCCCTGAATATTGGCTAAACTCAAAAATTAAGGAAAAACACATACACCTGAGGGAAGACATGGTGTTTCAGGAAAAGGACATGGAACCTATAAATGAAAGCACAAAAGTGTGGTGCAACAGGATGCTCCTGGCTTGCCAGGTGTGACCCCATCCCTTCCAGGCAAGCCTTGCCAGTCATCCTGGAGGAGCAAATGCTATGTCTGGAAGGAAAACTGCCTTCCTGGAGTGTGCCACAACACCCAGCATGTAATTTGTCAATGTAATGACAGTGAAAGGATTGTGTTAATTAGGCAGGTAGCTTTAATGAGAAAATAATGACACAGACCATGCACTGTACATCTTACGGTGTTGGAGGGGACAAGTGTTAGAGACGGGTGTTCAAACATAGTGTCCTTCACAAAGAGCAGAGCAATAGCCTTAGGGTTTTTTCTGTTAGGGTGAGGTGTTGCTTTTCCACAGCATTAGGTTCTGATGACCAGCACCTTGAGGGAAGCTGGGAATTTCCTTCTGCAGTGAAAGAAAATATATCATACAAGCCAATTGTCATCCTGTAGTGCTGAACAAAGTGCTGCAAACTGCCAAGGCTGCTCCAGACTCACCAACAGCAGGGACTCAGATGAACCTATGAGTCAAATACAAGTCATACTGTACACCTGAAACAACAGATCTGACTGTCCACTTCAAAAAAGCTTCATGGTGCATTTAGGGATAGACACCAGGTAAGGAAAAGTGGTAGGAAAAGCACAGGTCAGAAAAAAAGATGCTCAAGAATACTTCTCTAGATGCTGCAGTACTTTCAAAGGCAAAGAAGAGTTTTAATCAAGAAGGGCTTTAAATAGAAGAGCTCCATTTCCTGAACTAGACACTAAAGTTACTCATTAGCAGTTCAAATTCAGGCACAGCGATGTTTGTTTGGGGCAGGAATGTATGTTTGTTTTTTATTTCCTCAGAAGCAGGTAGCTTACATCTGAGGGATATCAATTATTAACTCCAGCCTGAGATGAAAGTGTACAGGTTTAACTTCCCTAAAAGACAGGTAGCTCCCTGTGTTTCTAGATCTAACAGGTTCTGGTGTGCCTTGCTCCCACACCGGAGATAAAATACCAACAGTGGCAAGTGATGCCTCTGGGGGGGATCTAAATGCTGATAGGGACATGGGAGGGATTGATTTAATTTAAATTCAAATTTTTACAGTGATAGTAGAAAAAATGTTGTGAAAAAATATTTATTGTTCCTAATTATCCTTAGGCCTTAGGTTTTGCTAAAATCTGTCAAGAGGTTTTTGACAAGGTGCCATGTTCCTGCACCTGCGCTCAGCAGATGATGTTTCAGACCTCTACAAAGCCACTTATGTGTGTATGTAATTAATGTGGGGAAACATCCTCACACTTCTGAAGGCTGCTCTTGAAGTGTGACTTCAGACTCCTTCATCAGACCTAATTGAGCTCTTGGGTATCAGATGTTTCTGCACAAACCTTTTTTTTCCATGCACAGCAATATATATATATATATACATCAGTTTTTACTGTTAATCCTTTAGTGAGGGGACCTGAAGCTTTTTTTTTTTCATTAACACCAGTTTATCATCATTTACACCTAAAATCACTCCAGCTTTACAGCTGTGTGACAGTAGCACCATCCATGCCCAGTAACAGCTGCAGATGGTACACTTGAGCACTGTCACAAGCAGGTTCATGTGTTACATGAACACTTGCCCTCAAGGTATATTCTAGAGCAGAACGTGCTCCCACAGAAGTCATAACCAGACTCACAGCATCCCTGACAGCACTAAACAGCTTCCTCAGAAGTATCCCTCTCCTTCAGGGAGGATCCATGTACCTCCAAAGCAGGGGGCTGGCCAAACTGAATTCCCAAAGTGCTGGAGGTCACTGCCCTGTGCTGGGCCTTCAAAGCTGGGCACAACACCAAGTGGGACCAGGTGAAGCTCTCCTGTTGGATGACAGTCCGTGGACATGCATGGCAAGCTGGTGGGGATTTCCCACTTTCGGGCCCTGTTTTCTAAAACGAGGAAGGGAAGTTCCCCACATCTGCTTGCTTGCAAATTCCATTTCTGTCTGACAGCAGACCTTATAGCCCGCGATGGCAGCACCAGAGGCAGCACAAGCAGAGCCGGGGCTGGAGCATTGCCACGGCACTCTGCTTTGGGAGGCTGCCTCCCACACAAAGCAGACCTTGTACTCTCCCACCAGGGCTGTGCTTCATCCCGCCCCATTCCAGCAGGCCGTCTGCGAGCGCGGTCTCGCAGCAGAGATGACAAACCCAGGGGAGTCACATGGCTGCGTGGCAGACACGAGCAGATCTATTTAAATTGATTATGCTTCAAACAAAACTGGTTCAATGTCTACTTACATTCCGGTTTCAGGAACATTTCATAACCACTAGGCCTTTTAATTAAAAAATGTACGACCTTTGTTGCTGAGCCAGCAGTCTTTGCAAAGCATCTTTACAAACAGCGCATGAACTCAGGAAGGGACCTGAGGCACGAGAGGAGAATCTATTGGCCTGATTCCCTGTCTCAGAACTCTTGAGCTGCCTGGGCACATCTGCACATGGTGAGGTGAGGCTCTTACAGACGACAGCGTGAATTATCTGCCCCAGCAGTCAGAGAGGACGGCTCAGTCTGGTGCCTGGGGTGACAACCAGGAGCATTTCCTAAACCAGGGGAAAGAGCTCTCTCCATCCAGCTGAAAGTGCCTGTAGTCAGAAAGTGTTTATAGCTTCCAGCTGAGAAGTCAGCTAAAGTACCAGCCTGCAACAGAGACTCTGCACTGGCTCTCACAAAGGAGGCTCCTGTTCAGGCAGACCTGTTGCTGTTTCTTTGGTGTGACGGCACGCACCGCTCCTCGGAAGGAAACTGCTGGCCTCCTTCACGCTGAGGTTTTGCAAAGTTATTTAAAGGAGTGTTGTTTTTCTGGCCATCCCTGCAAGCTCCCGTCTGACACATCACCACCGCGTTGCTTTCTGGATTTCTCTCCCGAGGAGAGGCTTGCCGGAGATCTGCGCTTTCGGGTAGTTCCCTTATAAGGCAAAGCTTTGGGCTCAGCTGGGTTTAGCTATTCCCTTAGTCTTTGGTCTTCAGTGTAAAGAAATAGTCCTGCACTCTGATAAACCACTGCACCAGTATCAAGCCAGAAAGAAGAAAACAGAATTGCTCTTTTTGCCTTTGCTAAATGCCAGCTGACTTCAGCCTTTGAAAAAACCACCCTATCCCCCCAAAAAACCAATCAGCTCAGAGAATGTGTAATGTCTGTACCATGAGCTTGCCCACCAACAATAGCCTGCAAACTCTTCAGCACTTGTCTCTTCATCACGTGTTCATCCAGTGCTTAGCTCTGCAGAGCTGTGCCACTCATCTCTGATCCCTGGGCAGCACCATCATGTAAGCACTACAGAAAATAGGGAAAAGCCCATCGAACAACGACTTGAGTTAAAAGGAGACTGGGCTGGGCCCTGACTCATCCCTCCCAAGAGCCCTCTCACAAAGGGCACCAGAGAATCGGTAATAACAAACATGCCAGCCCAGCTAACTCCCTTTTGAGCTCTTAGCCAGAAAAAAGCGCTGTTGTCTCAAATCCAGAGAGTGTAAAGTAATTTGGAGATAACAAGCAGTTCAGTTACTGCAGCAGCAATCCTGAGAAGCAAAAGGAAGAGACAAAATATATTCAGACTGTGGTATATATACTTATACTACACCCAAGCTGGAAGCCAGGTTTAGGCCCGACCATGTTTGTGGTTGAACTGATAATGCTCAGATCAGATCTCAAGTCCTAAATTTTCAAAGAGCTGCAGAGATGCAAGTTTGAACCTAGTTCTGCACGATTGTGGTGGCCTGGATACAGATATTCTGTGTCATCCTAACACATAAAATCTTAGCAATTAACATCTCACTGCTGTGTAAAGTGGATTATAAATTTGCCTTAAAAGAAAACCTATTGCTCAGATGCTGTTTCAGGCACAGATTCAATGAAGTGTTGAAATAAGGTGACACAGAAGATGCTATCCTTGGCTGCCCTGTCTGCTGTAGATTATCAAGCCAGTGGCTAAGAGTATCTTTAGCTGCCAGCCTCCTCTCCCTAAGCAAGAGCAATTACTTTGGTATCGTTTAAAGCAGAACTTATTATTTCTTAATAAAGGATTAGCAGTGTCCCCATTGATTTTCCTATATGCCTGCCATGGGCCTACTAGTAGGTTGATTACTGGATCTATAAATGCAAGTCACCCTGCTCTTAAAAGCCATTGAAAGGCATCATTGTATGCTCCTCAGCTTGGAGATGACTCACTTTCAAAACTGAAATGCCAGTAGTTATGTGGTGGTTTCTCAAACCCCAAGAGCATTCTGTTGGAATCGTGTCACTGGAAAAAGGCACGTCAGCTTAAGGGAGAAGCTGAAATTTGTCACCTTGCAGCTGCTGCCCAGTTTATTTGTTACCTGCCTGGTGGAACACCACCTTACCAAGGGTTGTTTCCTTTTTGAAGGATGAGCACTTTGCAAAAACAGTACATAACAGACTCTCCCTCTGGGACCCCATGATCCTTTTTTTCTCCTCTCCCCATGGGGAGAGAGGCCTTGCCACCCTGCACTCCAGCAGCAGCACGTGAGCCCTGTTGAATGGGTGCTGAGGCATGTGCAGAGTCAATGGGGATTTACTGCTCCACCCAAAATTAATCTCATCATAATCCAAGGTATTTGTACACCAGTATGTGGTTCGCTGTAGATAACCAGGGCTACAGTGTCACAGGAGGCTTGTCTGTCAGGCAGGGCACGTAGTGTCTACCGCTGCTTTCATGGCTTATCTTGCAAATCTATTGCAGCAATCAGAATCAAGATCATAAAAGTCACCAGAGAACAACAAAAATGTTTTAGACCGGTAGGTTTGCAGTGCAAGAGGAAGAGTTGTGGTGCACTTTGTTTTGTTTACTTCCTTGAGTAGTACCACCATGCATACCACAGCGATGGCTTAATCCAAAATAACATCTTTTTTTATGCATGAGAGGAGGAGGAGAGCTGAGAAAGGAACATGCTGTAAAAACAATGCAAACTGGATATGCAGAAACAAGGGGTATTTTTGTTTCTTCTACAAAGTCACTAAGCAAAACAAAATAAAACCTTACTAAATTCAACTTGTTCTGAGCCAAGCTGCCTGTTTCCTCCTGCGCCTGCAATATCCAAGCTACTTCTCCATTTAGCAGCACAAGGCCCAGCCCCTTCATACTGTAACAGCAAAATCGGCACAGGATTTTCACTGCGTTTCACAAAGCTTGAGGAGTGGCACATTGTCAGGTGTGGTCAGCAACAGAAGTATTTCATCATGAACAGCAAAGAATTCAGCAGAAAAAAAAGCCCTCCACCATTGAAAACACATCAGCCCCAGCATTTTCCTCATGCCACTGACATTAATTAATCACTCGATGACATCGCTGCTCCAACATGCCAACCAGACAAGGCCCTTCCCCTGAACTGCTTTTGCTCCAAGGGTGCTGTGGGGCAAAAATCTGTCTCCCAAGGATTTTAAGTGCTTAGTGCACTGCTGGCATCATATGAAAGCATCATAAAATATACACAAGCAAGTCTCTGCATAGATGATTATTATTACCAAGGCTGTTGCTACATTTGTTGGTTATTTGACCGTGCAGCAGCTATCTCGCTCTGATTTATTATAAGCTCATGATAGGTTTATACAGATGCAAAGGTAATCTAGCAAATGCAAGTGATTAATAATTTCCCCAACTGACATAATCCACGAGCAGTAAGACAGAAACTGCGTCATTTTCCGGGCCGGGTCTCTGAGAGCAACTGGGAAAAGCTATGCAGAGGCACAACCTACAGGTACAAGCTGATACTGCACCTCGGGCTGAGGGCACCAGCGCGGCTCACGGCCATGGAAAAGCAGTTTTTCCATCAGGGTTAAGTCCTCCTGACAGGATAAAACCGTTTATGGACGTGAACGGGATACAAGCTCCACATCTCGCCATGCAGAGCATCCGAGAGTTCCCTTTCCAGAGCAAGGGCCTGCGCTTACCCCTTCTGGGCAAGGGGCTGGGAAGAGGAATTCCAAACCTGACAGGAACACAAGCACTGGCTACTGAGTGAAATGGTGAATGAAGGTTGGATCATCATATTAATGATGGTTTTACCTCAAAGTTCTTCTGTCCTTGGAGAGAATTAATCACTGTAATTTGTAATATCACCTCCTTCGCCAACAAGTCAGGAAGACTTGGAATCCGTGAAAGCATTATGTACACCAGAAAGGAGAAATGGCAAAAGGAAAGGTGGGTTGCCTCCAGAGAAGGCTCCTTTTCTTCAGGGAGCTTCTTCAGTAGCTGTGAATGCAGCCTGCTCACCCTGTTGGCTACCTCTTCCTCCTCCATCCCCTTTCCTGCAGCGATTTCACAGGCAAATAGTCCAAGCTCCCTATTTCTGCATCTCCAGGGTATTACTTTTATCACCAGGCAATGTTTTTTTCCAGTCTCACCAACCTACCTGGGTCCAGTGAGCTGGAGCATAACCCCAGCAGGCTGCCACAGCCAGGGGATGGGGCCTGGAGGGCACTCATCACGGGCAGGGCTGTGCTGGCACCAGGTAGTCAGGATTATCCAAATCATGGATGGGGGAAGAAGAGGAGGGCCCTGACTGCTAATGCTCAGTCAGTTGTGCTCCCTTGAAGATCATACACAAGAAGTGAGAGGGTCTTGTCAATCCCCCCTCCCCAGGCAGCTCTGTTCCCATCAGTCCCATGACTCCTCAATATATGAACATTGTAATTTGTGTCTTGAAAAATGCAGGTGTTCAGCCACTCCAGAACTAATGAACAAGATTTGTTTCAGGGCTGGCACCTCTAAAAAAGCCTGGCTTTCAGCTGCACAGCAATTTTGCTAAATTGGCTCCACTTGAGAGGATTCAAATGGGGTGGCCAACCATCACCTACAACTCTTCAAAATATCAGTCTTCATACTTGCCCTGTGAAGGCCAGACAGAATCTGAAGACCTTTACTGCTCCCAGGTAGCTCAGTCACGCTGTTAACTGCAGCAAGTCCATGTGCAGAGATCAGCTGGAATAATTATTTCTGAATCACTGCAGTCATTTTGTTCAGAGATAAAGGGAGCATTATTTCTTTGATTTTTTTCTCTTTTTTAATTATTTGGGGGGGGGGGGGGAAAGTCATATGGAGGCAATCATCACATGAGCATCTGGGAGAGATTCCAGAGCAGAATCAAAGAACAGGTCTTTTTTTTCTGTGTTGCGGTTCTGGTAATTTTCTTCATGTGGAAAAATCCCAACAACAGTCAAGTTCACAATGTTTACCTCTCTTAGGGCATAGAGAGGTGTCTTACACACACTACATTAGATGTTAGCAGTTTCTGCTACACAAGGAAGTAATTTTGATAGGCACATAGATCTGGTAGAGGTTTCCAAAAGTACTGGAATCTGATGTGGTTATACTCCTGGTCAGGCAACATCCCTAACTTCTGCAGGTCCCTCCTTAGCAGCTCGCACATCACTGCTCATGTTTTCAGAAGGGAAAACCAAGAGAAACACCATGGCAGAAAAGTTAATTTAGATTTTAAAAAGACAGGAATGCTGTCTCTATAAAAAGTGTAGCCATGCATTTCCTTTGCACTCTCGGTACAACCCAGCAGGGTGTGCCAGTGGACCAGCTTTTCCTACACACAACTCATTTTTTTGCCTTTATGCAAACTCTCCTCCTCACGCATCATAGCTTTCCTTAAAAAAAAAAAAAAAAAAAAAAAAAAGGCACAGGCGCAAATAAAAAAAAAAAAAAAGGGCCATGGCCCAATTAAACTAACAAGAACAGATCATCCTTGCTGATGCTGCACCACCTTTCTGTAGTTTCTGACTAAAATACAGCAAAACTTCTGCAATACAAAAACCGAGCAGTAGGCTGAGCATCCGAATCACCTCCGCTTTTCTAATGAACATAAAACACTCTCAAACTCCTCTTTACGCTGCCTGCTCTTAGGCGGATCGGCCTGGCAGCCTTCTCAGCAGCACCTCTGAAACCAGGGTTCCTGGGAAGGCACACGAGGCCACGGCAGCTCCTTCTTCCCTCCAGCACCATGGAATGCAGCGAGTTCTCCAGCCCGCAGGGCTGGGAAGGGACCGTGTCCCCAGGGAAGTGCCCCAGCAGCAGCACTACCGAAGCTGTCTCCAAGAGAGCGGGATGCAAACTCTGAATTGCACCACCCTGAAAGCTACAGCTCCACAGAATAATACTGTTATAGCACCAGGCAGTTTAGTTCACTGCTGAGTGAGATGCACTTGGGATTCAGCTGTGCAAAACCACATCAGAAACAGCAGTTTAAGACATTTAAAAGCACTTTGTGCTCCTAAAAGGAAAGCCTGATTTTCCCCTGTTCTGTTGCAATATAGTGCACATCACTCTGTGAATTCACCTCCACTGACCCAAAAGAGCTACAGCTGGCACTTGATCTATTTTTGACACTAATGCAAAAAAGCTGTCCTGGATCACTAGCGAGTACCATCTGCTCTTTGCAACTGAAATGCCATCAATTCACACACCAGGGCCAGGAGCTTCAAAAATAGCTAGTCTGAAGTGAGCTGCCTAAATCTGTATTTAGGCACCTGCCTGACTTTGAGGGAGAGCTGGGCCTGCTGCAGCTCCCATTCACTTGAATTCGGGACCCCCTGCCATTTCAGCCGTAGCAGTGTCCTCTGGGTTTCTCCAGCCTGAGACAAGCAAAAAGGGACTGATTTGTACTAAATACTGATTTAGCAGTCTCTCAGATGAGTGAAATTCTCCAAACCATCCAAAGCTTGAAGTGATGAGATTGCTACTTACTTGCAATTTCTTAAGCTAGAAATACCTTTTAACTCGGGAACCTTTTTTTTTTTTTTTAATGATGTTAAAATGACAATTTCCACCTTACAGAAATAATAAAACACAATCTCCAATTTTTAGTGTTTACAAGGTGGAAAACAGCTTGTAGAAGTGATGGGAATGCTGTGCTGAAGTTGTAGCTACAATCCATTGCACCCTATTTACATAAAGCACTCTCAGGAATGTCCTTGTTCCTACCAGACTGACATACTATATTAATTTTCTTCTGAAGGGGAACACAGATACACAGTTTCATACCTACTGTGCAGGTCTAGGAGGACATTTCCATACCAGCGGAGATCCAGCATTTACACAATGCAACATAAAAATCCTGAAAGCTCTAAAAGATGTTTTCACTGTATTAGTGACGATCATTTTGATGATCGTCACTGCTTTAATGAATACCTGACAACTAAAACTCTTAGAGGAATGATTTCACTTGACATGAATGCATTCAAGTACTGTTTGTTGAATGATATTCTTCTCAAACAGCCAGCCAAAGAGTATAGTGGCACTGTAAATCAGGGGTTCACAACCTTAGCATCACTGGAGGCCACGTTTGAAACCTGCCAGTGCTTTCAAGGTGATGCTGGATTTCAGGATAAGCTCAGGGGGATTTGCATAAACAGACAGAGGCCTTCAGGAAGTCAGTGTTTCCTCTCTAACCAGGGAGCAGTCCTCGCCACAAACATTATCAGGGACTGCACACAGAATATCTCTTTTGCAGCCAGCATATTTACTTTTTCCTCATAAGACGTGGACTGTAATGTAATGCCAGCCTCTGTGGGCCAGGCACTCACTGCTTTCAGGTCATTGTACTGGCTCACGTTCAGAGCAGCTTCTGTTGGCACTGAAATAATTTGAAGTTTACTTCATTTAGAGGTGGGGCTTTTAAAAAGTCCATTTTCTGCAGAACTTAAAAAAAAAAAAAAATCAAACACCTAAAGAGATACATCCTGTATGCATAAGCACCCCGGAAAAAGTACTTTCCAACCTGCTAAAATGAGTCAGAGTGCTGAGAATACCAACCAGGAGCACCAATAAACCCCACAGAGGAAGGGTGTAAGAAATGAGTATTTTTTGGAAAAAACAAGAAGGTACGAGCAGGTCTCGTTTCCAAAGGGCAACCGTGCCTTTTCTTACCAGCAGGTGTCACATGGAAGTAAGTTGTCATTTCAGCTGACAGCGCATCCCCTGCCCGAGGCAACGAGCCTGGCCCCAAATCAAAGTGTCTGGGGAACATGGTCCTGGCCAGGAGGTAAATGGAGCTGTCCTCCACCTGGACAAGGACCAGAATTACCCACAGATACCTTATATGCCACATACCTTACATTTCAAGAGCCACCTCTCAGTGGGCACTTCTCTAACAGGATGCACAACCCTCGTACAGGGCAAGGATGCCTGAGAACCCACCCTTAGCTGCTTCCTTAGGGGCACTGACTATACTGATGCTTCACTACCTTTGTTTTTTTCTTTATTTCTTTTTTTCTTCCCCCCCCCCCAAGGAAATATCACTATTTTGTGCCACTTCAGCCTGCATTGCTCTTTCCACAAGGTCACAGCTAGGTCCTCCAGGCTTCCAGATGCCAGACTGCCCAGCCCAGAGTAAATGTGCAGATGTGGGATTTTAGCAGGATGTGCAAGAGCAAGGCTTTGAGTGGTGTTTCTTTTCAGAAACATTGGGATTCCCAAAGCGTCCCTATCCAAGATGTGAGCCGTGAACAGTAAGTGAAAAAACACAGGCAAATAGCAGCTTCTCATCTCACAGCAATAAACACTATATGGGTCATTTTTAAAAACACTTCAACAACTGCTTTCACTCGGTGGGATCCTCTGAGCCCAAATCTCTTCTCAATCAGCTCACCAGAAACACTGTGGGATTCTTCAGTGTTGCACAGCAGCTGCACTAATCAGCCCAGCACTGTGAGTGCATCATCTCCTAGAGAGAAACTGTCATGGAACCACCAGGAACTCACCCAAAGCTCTACCACCACTGGCACTGCAGATTCCCCTGCCCCAGACACAGCCTGTAAAAGGAGTCTCTAGGTGCCCCATGGGCTGGGAAACCATCAGGTGGGGTAGCAGCCCCAGGATAACAGGAATTTCACCCCGGGTGAGTGCCTTTGGCTGTGCTGGACCACTGCTAAGAGGGAGTGACAACCATTGCTTTGTCCAAAAGGAGAGGCCTGAGCTTCAGGTCTGTCACACTCAGAAAGGAGGCATCACCTGGAGGAACCCTCCACATAAGCAGCCACTGAGTGACCAGCAGTGGACCAAATCAAAGCAATTATAACTATTAAATATAAACATTCGTTAGTATGGTTCATAAAGTCAGGAATCATGCCATGTTCTCTTGCTTTGGTTTTGCTCCTAAATGCTTCTATGAATGTGGGTATCTTTTCCAGGTTCCATACAGCCTTGTGTTCTGCTCCCCTCCTGGAACAAATACAAAGGGGAGGATAGATGCTTCATAGAAACCCATTTTCAACAGCCCTGTGAAAATGTGGGAGTACAAATGTCTGACATCCCCCTGCACAGCTTGAAATACCCTCAGGGCATCTCCTGCTTACAGGCTCCATCAGCCTATGCTAACCTGAAATACCTTGAAATAGAGATGAGTCATTTGTAAGGACTGATGGGTAACGTTGCTTCCATCACCCTTCTTTGTGCAAGAGACTTTCAATAAAATTTTAAAAGAAAATCATGAGTTTTGTGGAAATTAAGTGCTTCAGGAAAGCTTTAAAACTAAAGAATAAAATAATATGGTGACCAGTACAGTCCCTACAGCTGGGGGGATGCTCAGGAGAGCAAATTATAAGAGATTTGCTTTACTGGCTTTGAGCAAACAGCTCAGCTTTAGTAGCACAAGTGGCACACAAACACTTGTGGCCCTAGCACTGCTCCACAGTACTGGGATTGAAATGACACACACTCATTCATGCCAGAAAATAATCAAGCTCACAACTGAAGTCTTCATCTCAGGAGGGAGATGCTCTGATGCATCTGCATCAGAGATGCAGGATGGCATTTACCAAGCATACATGAAACAGGGAGAGGAGTAGACTAAAATCACACAGAAAAGAAGTGCTTGTGTGGCCTGAGTGCTGCATGGCCCCATTGTTCCCATCACCTCACCATCCCTCTACTTCCCCACCAACTGTTTCCAGCTTTCACTTTCCAGTCCTCATTCATCCTGGAGCTCTGGGAGGCTCATGGCAAGCAATGTGCCCTCATGAACTTCTGCTACAGTGGTTATAGGCAGCAAACAAAAACCCAGCTGTTCCCATCTCCCTCTCCGGAGTACAGCTGGCTCTGGCACCCCAGCATCTACCAATGTTCAAGCAGGGAGAAAATACAGAAGTTATTTACATAAACAAATTCACTCTGTAAATGCTATGTGTGGCCAAACCGGATCTCCCAAGGCACACAGAGCTGCTCCTCAGCTGGTACAAAGTGTATCAGCAAAGGATATTTGCTCAGAGATTACAGCCTCGGAGAGCAAAAGCCAAGCCTTGTGACAGGCCAGAGATAAAAGAAACTGGAGTTGAGAAAAAGAGGAGAGAAAAGGAAGAATCAGAAGAAAATTAAATGTCATCTTTCAACTGCACATTAATGGGCTTTGAACAGAGGCTAATGTTACACCAAACAGCAAAGTGTATGTTGCCACAACACTGTCCCTCTGTAGTTTGACATATTTTTGCAATGGCTGAATATTGTGATTTTTTTCATCAAGTGCAGCATCATCAATGCCAGGACCTGGCATTTCCTGGGTCCTGGGGGACCCCTCTGTCCCGGTTTAGGACAGATTAGGGGAAAATCTCCAAAGAAGCCCCCTAATAACAAACCTCCACCACCCCTTCCCCCAGCTCTGGGTTTGGGAAGGAATTCCTCGGAGGAAAAGTGGAAAAAAACCTGTTTATTGATAAATAANAAAAAAGGGAAGAACGGCTAAAACAGCCCCCCAGAGGGGGGGGGGCGGCCGCAGCCGTCCAGACACAACAATGTACAACACAAGGACAAAACTTCACGATTTTGGGATAGGAGGCACCGTCAACCCAGGACACCCTCTCTTACTCAGAGGTGAAGGGTGGGAAAGGGGGCAGAGAAGGGGCCAGCGGGGCCAGGGCAGCAGGGCTGTCTCACCCTGGGAAGATGCTGCATCAGATGAACTCCATCCCAGTCATCCTTATGAATTGCCTCTGGAAAGGCATTGGGAAGAGCAGAATTGTGGTTTGCTCCTCCAATTTTCCTTCTCTTGCAGAAAGACCAGACTACATGCACAGAGATCATGATTTTCCCTGTAAGAGTCTTTCCTGACCAAAGTCCAAAGTGCCAGAAATGTCTCCCAGGCTGCTGCATATAAAATTACTTAGCCCTTTCTCCCTTACAGATGGGGAACTGCCATCATTAAAAATACCTTTTTTATACATGTACATGAAAAAATCTATTATTCTTATGGTTTTATCCTTTTCATACACTCAGTGTCTGCTGTGAACCCAGTGCAGCTGCACCCAAATTGCTTGGTTGTGTCAGAACTGTGATGGGGCAGGGACAGTGACTAATGAGAATTAATTATCCCCCTGCATCCATGGTGTATCTCCCACCCCATCTCTTCCCTTCATCACCTCAGTGCTCCTTTCAGCTGCAAAGTTTCAAATTAGAGGTGTTTGTTTTTTCCCTAACCCAAAGCCCCTTTGCCTGTGGGGCACAGGCTGTGAGGGGGGATCAGAGTTATGCCACCACCAGGCCCTGCTGCAGCTACTCACAGGGAAGCACCAGGGCAACCTCAGCAAAAGACCCTTTGATCCAGAAAAAGAGATGAGAGAGATGGTTTGGTATCAATGATTCCCAAAACATTACAAGCTCAACAACAGTGCAGTTATGACATTTAGCAGAAGCAGCTTGAAAATAACGCTTGTTATGCTCCTGGTATCCCACCACCAGGAAAACAAAAGCCAAGAGAGGGCCTCATCCAGCTGGGTTGTGGGACCCATGACTAAGGGGGAACAAAGTTTTAAAGATCTCAGGGACCTCTGCACCGTCCCCTGAAGCACCTGGACAGATTCACAAACTGGTTGAAATCTTGACTGAACCACAGAGAGTATGAGGTAACAAACAAGCACGGCAAGAGGCTGCCATTCACTGCCATCCGCAGTGGGCAAGGGGAATGGCAAGAAAAATTTGTTTTGACTTTTAAGTTCTTCAAGAGGCTTTAAAAAATATAAGAAAAAAGGAAAAAAAGTAAGATGGAGTGATGGAGAGAGTGGTGAAGCAACAACAGCAGTGTGTGAAGGTGCGGCGGGGCACGAGGATGAGTCAGTGTGAGTGGGCTGGGGTGAGGGCCATGAGCGGGACTGGGGATGTGGACAGGCATGAAGCTCCTGCTCAGGCTCCAACTGCCACAGGGAAAAAGCAAAAACCACCAAAGTCTTGGTTTTACACAAAATGAGAAAGCAGAAAACTGATGGTTAATGGCTCCAGACTCTCTCCTGCATCCTGCAAACCCAGCAGCTTCGCAGTCCCCTGATCTTGGTTTTAAGCCTAAAATGCTTCTCCCATGAGATGCAAAGCCCTCCTGCCAGGTGCATATCCTGATATCCTGCTGGGCACAGCTTTGTGAAGCAACCCTGGCTCCAGGAGAGCCTTCAAGCAGGAGGGGCTCAAACAACCCAGCCCTCAGCCCCATTGAAATAGCTTTCCATGTTGAGTGATCATCATAATTAAACCAGAGCCAAGTGTCATGGCAGAGCAGCAGCTAAATTACAGGGCTGGGAGGTAGGGAAAGGCAGGAGTCTGACTGCCTGGCAATCAACAAAGAGGGCAAAGAAAACCTGAGCTCCAACACACTGTAATTGCACCCCAATCTGAGAGCAGGCAGGAATAGAAATGTGCCTCCAAAAAAAAAACAAAACAAAAATACCACAAACATGTTGCAATTAAATTTCTCTCCCTTTCTAATCTATAATTTGAAATGTATTTTAAATTATGATGGGCAATACCTCTGTAGACCAGAGAGTGTTGTAAATTAAAAACTACCTAATATGCAAACCTAAGATATCCCCAGTAACTTACATTCCATGAAACTGTTTGCAGGCCATGTCCCAGGAAGTGCAGCAAGTAAGGGGAGCACCAGGGTGGCTGGAACTGAGAGTTTCATCTCACCTCTGTACAGGACATCCATGACCCAGCCCCTGAGTCTCTCAGCTCATTACCAGGGGCCTTTCCTCCCTACTGGTAGGGATAACCAGCAGTGAAGGTACCACTGGGGAGCTCTTTCAGCATGACCTCTTGTAGCCACAAAAAGCAAATTGTTGCATCCACAGCTTGGTGCAGTCTTGGAGTAGTTTCTGAGGTTTAGAAACCAGGTGAGATTTGGGCACTAGAGCTGACAGTGGTCGTGCTCAGCTCTGACAACAGACACAGGGCTGCTCATACATGCTGGGAAATGCTGCAACTGCGTGGGCAGAGTATCTTACAGTGGACACATTTAGAAGCACTTACACTGACTTTTAAAAATACATTAATTTTACACATCTACTACTTCAAGAGGTTGGGTTTTTTGGGGGTGGGTTTTTCTAATTATTCAAAATAACACCCTTTCTCCCTGCTAAAATTTGTTCTGCATATCAATCAGAGTGAAGAGCAATCCTTTGGACCCTTCTCTGTACACAACAGCTCAAAAAAAAAAAAAGTATCAATAAATTATAAAGCCTTCTCTCCACAGCCATCTGTGTGGAGAAGGAAATCCCCAGCATACATGTCTCATGGCAGAGCCATTTTATCAAAATACCACTAAAAAACACGCATGGTTTCCATCAGAAGTTAAAAGGTTTTCTGAAGCATACAGGCAACCCTGAACTGGCAGACTGGAAATGTGCAGGGCCCCATTTGTAGGACCTGGGAGGACATCTCTTCTGGGAGCTGTGCTTCAACACACAACATCCTCATGGCACATGAGATGCCTGAAGCAGTTGCTGGCAGCAAACCTAATTACAATTCATCATTAAAAGTGGCAGGAAAACACATAGGGAATTATTTATCTCTTATCTTGTAACAGAATGGCAAAGCTGGCCATGGAAAATGACTTTTTAAATTTTTTCACGTCAAAACATATAAAAAATTATTAACAGACTGAAGTAAATTAATAGTATGAATTAAGTCAGCAGTGCTGCTGCATAGAAGTGAAGCTTGAACATCAAAAGCCTAGGTATCAGCCCAAAGCAGGTGCCATTCCACTGGTTACGCAGGTTTGTGACCACAAGATTTGAGTTTCCTTCATCACTTACTGACAAGGGCTTTCTTGATTTATTTATTTGAATCAGATTTCTCTCATGTCACTCACACTCATCAAATCTGAATGGCAGGGCATGAAATAGCAATACCTAAAAATAGAAGCAAGGAAGAGTCTCGCTCCACTTCCACCCTCCTCCCAAAAATCTGCCACACAGGCCTGTAGCGAGGTGGAGTCCCATGGCATGGAGTCGGCCAGCCAGTGGAATATGGATGTTGCTCCCATTGCAGGGGCACCGAGGCAAACAGCAAAGGAGCCAAACCTATGTCCCTTGGAGGCTCTTGGTTGCAAGGGATTTCCACTGACTGCAAAGGCAGCAGTACCACCCAAGCCCTTTCGGGGCTGGAGCACTGGGGTCATGTCACAAATGGGATCTAGCACGAGTCCCTAGAAGCAATAGTGATGGGCAACATAAAAAACAAAAA
>VYXD01018775.1:388152-427569 GCA_013397195.1 Hylia prasina | reverse complement strand
AAAAAAACTCCACACACCCCCCCCCCCAAAAAAAAAAAGTAAAAAGTCACCGTGTTTTGGTTTCTTTCACCAAGGACCAAGAGGATGGTGTGGGAATGGCAAATGGGAATTCAAGGTGATCTGCAGAGCAAAAAGGATCTCATGCCTTTCCTTCCTTCTTTGAAATACATAAAAAAGTAACTTTAAAGGATAATTCTTCTGTCTTCTCTTAAACAATGGAAAGGAAAATACAAACTTGGCATTTCTGGCCTCAACTACAGAGACTGTGAATTTATTTTGGGAGAAAGCAAAATGGCATCTCAGAACCTAACACATTCAAGACACTGAGCGCTCTAAAAATAAAGCTGAGCATCACAAGGCAGACAGCCCTGTCAGCAGGCTCTGTGCAGGGATCGCCTGCCCCTGTCAGAGCAGATTTCATGAGGCTTGATAGCAAAGGCATCTGGTGAGGGCTCTGCTGTCTAATCCTCAAGGCACACCTGATATTGCAGGAAGAAATCTTGGATGTACTCAATAGTCACACTGTCAGACTGGGGCTCCGTTTAGCAGCGGGAGCTGTTTCTAGAGAGCCTGAAAAAAGTGAGGGAGTGAGGAAAGAAGGAAGAAAAAAGGGAATAAAATACAGGATGACACTTACATAGATGTAATGGCTAAAAAAATGGCTTATTTTCTACCCCTAGAAGCATTCCTGTTGAAAAATACTGCGTTAGTTGTCTCCCAGTACTGGAGGCTCTATAGGACACCTTGATCTTATACAAAACACAAAGCAAACACAGTCCTTACAGTGGAAAATTGGTGGAGTTTTGTTCCAGCAATGGGAATGGATCATTTCTGGAATTAGTACTCAAAGTCATTACAATGGCATATAGGGCTTTAAAATATGCATTGGGTTTTCCTGAGTAAATCAGCATTTACACGATGAAAGCACATGGGGAAATCCTCTAGACGCCACTGAGGAATTTTTTCATTTGTCATTATTGAGTTTTAATAAATGTTCCTTATAATGTGTGTCCTACACTCCTGGAAGTTGCCATTGTTTTACAGAGACTTGGTGTGCCCCAGCCCCAGGAGAGATGTAGCAGGCAGCCCCAGCAAAGACTGTCACTCCTGTGAGTAACAGTCAGAGCATGCTGCTCCCTCCTCCTCCTCCTCACAGCCCAGTCATCAGCACAACATCCCTATACCTGCTAGAAATACAGAGGCAAGGGTTGTTTCCACTGCATCCCAATATGAGGATGAACCACGGAGCACCTTGACCCTCACGTTTTACACCCTTTTCACTACTCAAGAAAAGGAGAGCATTTTGGGGATGGCTCTGCCACAGCAGCTGGCTCACAAACCAGGAAGTTCTTACTGCAGGGACCCCCTGCATTTTCTCTGTTGAAGTAATTTGTGTAGAAATGATGACACTGTCATTAAGGGTAGATGTTAATAGCAATATCTACACAAAGAGTGTAATTTCAGCTGCTCTGTTCAGGCTGTAGCCCACAAACATCAATAAGCAGGGTGAATAAATACACACATGTCCCTGTGGGATCTCTCCCCTGGCTTGCTTTTAATCCTAGACCCTGGTGAACTAAAAGCTACAGTCACCTCCACTGCAACTCAGTATTTAGGCTTCATGGAAAAGCAATAAATCTTTACATTCAGAGAAACGGCTTGAGGTGTTATCCAGCATTCCCTGACCCCAGGCACAGCCTCTGCTCCCATCCTCTCTGTGGTGAGGGGCGCAGGGTTCCCCAGCCAGCCATGCCAAACCTGCCAGGCACTGCAAGGTCACCTGGGGCTATCAGCGTTCCTGCTCCGCTTTTCACCTGAGCTTCTCTCTTCTCTCTGTAACACCCATTAATTACTACTCTGAGCAGTGTGATGGATTGGGATGGGTTTGGGCTTTGGAGGGAGCGCAGGGGACAGAAGTTTAG
Organism: Hylia prasina; assembly: GCA_013397195.1. Taxonomy (NCBI): domain Eukaryota; kingdom Metazoa; phylum Chordata; class Aves; order Passeriformes; family Sylviidae; genus Hylia; species Hylia prasina. The sequence continues at coordinate 425,647 of VYXD01018775.1, read as the reverse complement.
TGGGATCCAGCTTTCTCCATGCCTGCATCTCTTCCCCTCGCTCAGGCGGAAAACAACAGCTGTGACAAGCAGGGGAGCAGCATCGCCCACTCCCTACTCCCACTCACACCGGGAAGAAAACAGCCTGCTCTCAGTTCCTCCTCACTTCTGTCGGCTTCCAGCAGTGCCGGGCTGCCAGCGAGGCAAGAAGTCGTGTCAGCAGAGTGGGTGCAACTCTAGAGATAGGGGGAGGTCACTGATTAAACATCTCATTGATTCTTTTCCAAGGACAGGAATTACAGAGTGTCCTGGAGCGCTTGTAAATTGTCATTGTTATGGGATGAAGTTCACCTATAGTAGCCAGCCACGAGCAGAGACTTTGTCAGAGTCAATGACTAGTTATGTATTTCCCTGGATTTCTACAGTACTAAGGCAGCACCCATCCAAAACCGCTGGGCTCAATGCCATGATCTAAAACACGCACATCCAGAGTTATCCCCCCCTGTCAGCCTCAACCCCAGTAACACCCAGCTGCGATCTTTGGGTGGGGGGGAAGAGAAGGAGGAAAAAAAGATAGGGAGAAAAGCAAGAAGCAATCCCCTTGGCCAGCCCACCCTTCTCTGGGAAGAGCAGGACCTCCCTCTAATGCTCAGTTACCTGCATTGTCTCCATCTGCAGGTCAGGACACAGGGCAACCCCCAAAGCCTGGCATCAGCTGACAGCACTGCCACAGCCCTACCCTCACAGCCAGGCTTGGCTAGGGCCTCCTCATATCCCTGCAGGTCACAGGGATGCAGGTGGTGAGGTCAAGAACAAGGATCTTGAAATCCTGGTTTGTGAGCAGTTAAACCAGGATGGGAGACCGTCTGCAAGGCGAGGGAGAGCTTTTTCTCAAGACAGGAAAGGGAACAGTGCCTCTTAATATAGCAAGGGGAGTAATATAAAAAGAGTCTTCCCTATCTCCCACCTCCCATCCCTCCTACATCCTGACTTATTTTAGTGCCTGGCTACACCCCGGCATGCAGAAAACCATTAGGGTTGCCAAATGCCTGTTTCAGGAGACAATTTACATACACAAAATAATTTAGTTTTTTTTGCTGCTCCTCATGGGAGCACCTGTGGCTAAGGCTGGCCAGCAACTCTGCTGACAGGTCCTGAAGTTCCAGCAAACTTTGCCTGCTGGCTGGGAGCAGACTGGGCTGCCTGGCCCCAAATCCCAGGAAGCTTCTCTGGTCCTGGCTGTGCCTCCAGGCGTGCTAGTGGCCAGGCTGCAGGGACATGGGGAAGGGCCATGTCGGGTCCCTGCCTGCCTTGGCACCTGCCAGGGGACAAGGGGGGACATTTAATGGGTCATGGCCACACGACACCTCGGCTGGCAGCAACGCAGAGTCTTTGATTTTGGAGTGAGGACAGCGAGACCCCAGCTGTGGTGGGCTGAGGAAACCTCCCCTCCCACACCAGCTCTCTGTGTCCCAGGGAGAGACATTAGTCAGAGCCACAAGGTGAGGTCACAAAGCCACATACTGAGACCACAAGGGCTGTTTACATGCAGCTTTGGAAAAAGCCTGAGCAAGTAAGTCTTTGTGGAAGAAATCCTGCAGGTTACCCCCGTTTCAGTGGTGGTCAGCATCCCCCTCCTAGTCCCAGCAGGGCAAAGCTGTTGACCTGTCCCCTGGTACAGGGCATATCTGCCAGAGCATCTCTGCATCCCAAGAGGCTGTGCACTGAGGACCCCCAGCTAATGACAGCTGTTCCTTATTTTTTGGTCATACTAAGTATTTTCTGTCACAAAGGCACTCGCAACAGAATTCAGCTGTTGGTGAAACATGCGCACTGATGAAAGCTGCCACTTTATAAATGAAGGCTCCTCCATTAAAAAAAATAATTCTTATTTTATGGAGTTTCATTCTAATAATATTATTTTTACCTATTAAATTGCATGTCAGAAGTAGTTACTCTATCATGTCATATTATGACAGGAATAATAGTTGAAATATTCTCCTTTTACTTGCCATTACAATCACAAAGAGCAGCTGTTATCTGGTGCTGTTCAAGACATCTTTTCTTTGTTCTTGATCAAAGTGGCTCCTGTTTGTGCCCCAGCAAAGTTGTCAAACCATTTCGTTACAACATGAACATGAGCCACTTTGATCTAGAAACAAAGGCTAGGGAGATTAATTAGTATCTAGCCAAACCACTCTTAATTAAAAAATTAAAAATAGCTGAAGCTCTTACATCATACTATGATGTGTAGGTAATTGTAAGGTATGTAATGCACTGCCTTTACAGGGATGACACGAGAAGCTGGAATGGCAAAACATCCACACACAAACCATATTTTCCTCAAGTATTCTAAAATTTAAAAAAAAATTAAAATAAAATCATTTTTAAAATAATAATTTGTAAGAGATTTTCCCAAATTTTCAGTTTATGAAAAACTGAAAATATTTGGGTTTCCTCTAATTCAGCAGCTACAGATTATTTTCCTTTGTGATATTTTATAAGAATCTTGAAACCTAATCCTGAACTTTATCTATCATATATTGGGTTTATAAAACATCATCTTCAAATAATGTCTGCCGAAGCTTAATTTGATTAGTGATATATTATCACAGAAGTTTGCTGAATTATTTCTGAACTGGGTGATCTCCAAGGACAAAAAAAAATCAGATTTAGTGAATCCAGAATATTTCAAAAGCATGTTTCTGTCTAATCAAGAAGGTCCTAGATAAATAATGTAAGATTTTTCTTCAAATTTACAATACATTTATAAATTAAAATAGCAAAATAAATTCTCAAAATAGTCTGATAAAAATATTTGTGCATTAATTGTATAAAGTTTTTAGAAGGTCAAAAGACATTCCTAATTCTCAGTTTCTAGATTAAAAGATTGCAGGTTTAAGGATGAAGTAATACCCCTTTGTTTTTCTCATCAGCTGTACCGGCCACGTCTTTTGCTGAGCAGGCAAAGGAAAAGCCCCAGCAGTTCCAGCAGAAGCCTTGCTGCAGGCTGCACTGACAGCAGGAGAGGGCTGAAGGGCCAGGGGTTTGTGTTCTCCTCTGGTGGTCCTTAATAATCTCTGTCTCCTGCCCCTCTACTGCAGAGCATCTCTGCTTTCCCTTTGATTTGCTGTCCCTCAGCCTTGATCATCGGTTTTATTTATGCAAACCCAAAGCTGCATATTTTAAAGGACTGTCTCAGCACTCCAGCAGATGCAAAGCACAACAGCTGGATATTAATGCAGCTTGGCATCACAACCATTTGGGGCCTTTTTTTTTTCTCCTTAATTAATGCTCTACCATATTACAACAAGGAAACAGTTTCTCTTCTTTTATTACCATCCCATCCCTGAGCCAAGTATTAAATAAGATTTAATTTAATTAGTTCTTATATTTTCTCCCCTTGCAAGATTATTCAGTAACACAAGGCTCCTACCCAGCTCCCTTTCTTGCAGGCAGATAGAAATCCTGCTGATGGTGGTGGGAACACTTTAGACACCTAATTTACATGCAAGATGGATTGCAGGGTTATGAAAAGTAGAAATATTTTCAACCAGTCCTGTGGTTCGCTTTTTGCTTTGCCACACATTCTCAAGCTGCTCCGCTCTCCCTGCCATTCTGCAGTGTGTAGGGATGCCACCAGCTTCAGACCTCACTCCCAGCACCACCAGGCTTGTCCCACCTTTGAGCTGCTCCAGAAAAACAAAAGCTGTGAACTGTAGATCCAAGGGTTATATCCTAGCATTCCCTTATCCTGCTGGCATTGCTTCTTTCCCTCACCACCAGCTTTTTGCTGCAGACTAGGTGAGCCAGTTTTCCTCACCCTGGTGTTTTGAAGGGAGGAAATGGCTCTGGTCTCTACTCTTAGGCACACTCCTATCTGGAGTGGACCTCTGGTGTTCTCAGGCTCCCTGGACACTTGGATCCAGATGACATCCTGCTAGCTCCTTCATGAGTCTGCTCACCAAAAGCCTGGCTGGAGACCAGGACTGCAGCATCTTCTGCGTTCCCATACCTCACCACTAAAACACCCAATTAACTGGGCTGCTGCCCCAACAGATCCACTCTCATTCCATCATGGGGAGGCTTCTGCTGGGAGTTGAACTCACAGAGTCACTGCTGTGTGTGCCCAAGGTAGAACCTGACCAAGAGGGACCTTAAGGGATGGGACTACTGGAACAGAGCTCTCCAAGGGGTACAAGCTGATCAATGTGGGTTAGAGCAAGCCTGAGTCTCATCCCAAATCTCATCCCGAATGGGAACAGCAGTGAAACAGGGCTGTGCCTCCAACTGAGCCCCACACTGTCCCTGGTGCTCCCTCTAGAAGTGAGCTGAAGATGCTGCTGAAGGGTTTGACATCACTGACATCTGGGCACCGCTAACCACGGCTCACCACCTTGATCCAGCCCCTGGGTGACCAGGAGAAGAAACATATGCCTGGCAGCCCAGAGCAGATCTGGCTTTAGATATCCTGCAGATGTTTTGACTTAGGAGTGGGCATCTCATCCTTTTGAGGCACAATAAATAACTGACACGTTGTGATTAGTCACTTAATATCAATTGACATTGACAGCCACAGCTTGGACAGAGCACAGAAAGCAAAGCCCTTGCAAGGAGCCCTTGGGAAGGGGATGCACAGTGTCATGTCACACAGATCACCTTCAAGGAAGAAAAAACTTGTCCCAGGCTTATGAGCTAAGCAGTGCCTGCTCCACAAAGCACAGGCTTCCAGCCAAAAATGGGGAACATCACCTTGAAGCAACAAATCACATCAAAACCCAGAGCCTTGGGACAAATGCAGCCAAGAGAACAAGCAGGACCCAGCTCTGAGGGTTTCATTCGGTCCAGAGCAGAAAACCCATGGGCTGAGTCAGGCTGCTCTGCTGTGAGTCACATCCATCGATTTCCCAGCACTCCTGCCAGCAGGCTTGCCCAAGCAGGGGCTACAGCCTGCCTGCTGCTGGCTCTGCCCTTAGCTCTGCCTCTGAGCACTCTGCCTGCAGAAAACCGGGAGCGACACTCCCAGAGAAGAGCAAGGAGAATTCTGGCCATGAGGAGACTTCAAACAGCAGCAGCACTACAAGGGGAAGGGAGGATTGATGGGAAGAGTGAAGAGGCAGAAGAAGCCTGGGCAGGAGTGGGTGTCTGGTCCAGGTACTGGTGACAGCACACCAGGAGGCTCTGGAGTCTGAGAAAAGCACTTTGTGAAAGGAAAAACACATTCGAGCAGTGAGGTGAAAGGTCTGGAAAAAGCGGCGAGCGAGAGAGAAGGAGTAGGAGGAAACGTGGGCGCAGAAGTAGGTGGTGCCACATAGCAAGTTTCTGATGTAGCCAGGAAAGGCATCCAGAGCTTCCAATTTCCAGGCCCACACCTTCACCAGGAGACCATCTGTGCTCTCCCAGGGGGAAGGAGCCCCCGGGTCAGGCAAGAGCGTTTTCCTCATTCTGCAAAAAATAGCAAGCGGTGCCGAGGCGCGGAACAGCACCGCTTCCCAGGGCTCCTGCGCTGGCAGTGACGCTCCGAGATGGGTCTGTGCTTGCAGTACCCACTCTGTGGGAGAGCTGCATCACTGCTCTGGGACCTGCCATACTCACCTGCCTCCTAAAATGGTGTCTCATGTTTTAAAAGAATCAGATGATAGCTTGGCATTTTTATCCCGGTGCACAGCCATAGGTAATCCAATTCCTTCCTTTGGGATATTTTAATGAGGATTTTAGGTTGGATTTCTTTTCTGATTAAAGGTTGTCTTTCAGGAAGACAGTCATTCCCCCAGATTCTGTTGAATGCAGACTAGAGCAGAGGAACCAAAACAACACAGTGGTGGCTCTCTTAGTTTTTTCTTCTTCCCTCCAGCTTTAATTAAAAGGAAAACTATAATAATTCTGAATTGGGATTCTTTTTCCTGGTATCATTTGTGTTTGTGAGAGCAGGCAGAACACTCACCTGTTTCCCTGAGTCGTGATGCTGAGGCACCATGGAGAGGACTCACAGGCAGTGTCAGGAATGCCTTCAGTGTGGGGCTCAGCTGCAGTGAGGGCACATCCCCATTGCACTGGCCTCATCTGCTGCAAGGCCCCATCCAGCACAGCCATGAACACTTCCAGGGATAGGACACTCACACCTTCTCTGGGTAGCCTGTGCCAGGGCCTCAGCAGCCTCACAGGAAATAATTCCTTCCTAATAGCTAATCTAAACCTGCCCTCTGTCAGTTTGAAGCCATTACCCCTGGTCCTGTCACTACATGTCTTTGCCAAAAGTCCCTCTTTAGCTCTCTTGTAGGCCCTCTTTCGGTACTGAAAGGCTGCTGTAAGGCTCCGCAAAGCTTCCTCTTTTCCAGGCTGAACTAGCTCAGCCCATCTTCATTGGAGAGGTGGTCCAGCCCTTTGACCACATTTGTGGCTGTCCTCTGGTGACATCAACCTCTTGATGTGTTCCATCACATGCATGTCCTGAGGTTTAGGTGTCTGAGGTCAGGAGACTGAAATATGGTGCAACAGTTCTGAAAGTCAAGATGTAGCTTATCCACAAAACCCAAGGCACCTCTGGCAGGCACTTAAGTCGCACCTCATGGGGTTGGCAGCCGGGTCAGCAGCAGGTGACAGATCCAGCCCCTTCGCCAGCATGGCTGCAGGACTGCCCAGAACCCCTAACAATGCACACATCAAAGTGCTTTGCAAATACCACAGCCCATGGAGGAGCATAACATGTCCCATTAATTTAACAAAGAGGGTGCAGAGCGAGGGGAGTGAGGGCTGTGCCAGCCTCACCGCCAGACAGGGGCAGGACACAAGGAAACCAGGCAGTGTCGGTCCCTCAGTGTCCCCTGCCAGCAGCACACACCTCCTGTGTGCCAGGGCTGCCAGAAGCTTCCAGCACAGCCACAGCAAGCAGCAAACCAAATCAGCCTCTTGCCATCCCATGGGAACACAAACTTTTGACACCATTGGAGAGGCCCCATCGATGTGAGCTGTGCATTTACATGTCTCTGCTCTCTCCCTGTGAAATGCAGTTTTGCTGTGTTACCTGTAATAAACATTTAATGCCACACATTCAGGATCCCTTGTTTGCCCTGTAGAAAATTCCTCTTCATGCATCAGACTCAGAGAACAAAGCCTGGACTGTTTAGCCGCAGGATTTAACCACCTGTTGTAATACCTTGTTGATCTAATCTTTTGTTTTAATTAAAAGCCTTTCAGTTGGTTTGCAGGTTTTTTTGCTCCCTGCACCCAATGCCGGCTTGCCACCTGCTTCATCAGCTCTGTCTCAGCTGTGGAGTTCACATCAATCCTCTTCACTGCCTCCAAAGGCATGGAAATGGATAGAAAACAAGCAAATCCTCCTCATCAAGTGTCCAGCCTGAGACCCAGCGCTGTCTGGCCACTGCTGGGCACAGCAAAGGGTGAAACGAAACAGCTGCCACAAGTGGGGAGCCAACAAAGCAATTTGCAGAGTGTCTGCTGCTTTCCAGGCCAGCTCATCTCTGGTAGAGGGATGAAACCAACTGCCTTTGGGCAGCGAGATGGGACCCCACTCCACCAACACCCAGGGGATTGCTTTGAACACCAAGAGAAAGATGTTTGCACAAGGCTGAGATGTAAACTTGGCTTCAAGCACTGACATGAATTCTCCTGTATCTCATAATTAAAAAAATACACAGCTACATCAGGGATCTCCTGCAGTGGATGCATACTTTAAGATGGCCACTTTGAGTATCATTCTGACTTTTTTCCACCACAGACTTAAATAAAACCCAGACTCCACCAGTCAGCAGAACTAGTTTTAGTTTTTTGAGTAGGTCACTTCAGAAGAGGAAAATCAGCAAATCAAAAAACTGTATTTTAGAAAATGTTCCCCCACCCCACTGCAGCCATGCACTGGTGCTGCCTTCCCTAGGCACTCACAGCAGCTCCTAGGTAAGATACGCTCCTTTCTCCTTCCCATTGGCAACTCTTTGTTCCTATCAAGCTTCAAAAGCTTTTATTATCCTTCCGAGGAGCACCATGACAAGCCCTTCAAATCTGGCCACATGTCTAACACACCAAAATTATTTGGAAACTCTGCATTCACACTGTTTCTGGCACTTCACCTGGGAGTGCTACTAATACAGCAGGGAATCCAGCATGGCCCCAGCCAGCCCTGTGGAATCACCTTGAGCTGACACAGCCACCACCACCTGTGAGACTGAAAGGCCAAAGCATTATCCAAGAAGAGAGCAAGCGCATTTTTCCTTGCCTTTCTCCCGCTTTGGCACAGAGGCACGTTAAAAGCCGAGACACCTTTGGGTGCCATCACCACCCATAGCATCCAACACTCTCCCCTGCTTCCCCGGAGGCAGCTGCTACTGGGAACCGGCGGGTCTGGCCAGCGGGAAGACAGGACACGGCGGAGACAGCTGCTCCGAGCCTAGCACGCCGCGCCGCCGAGACCTGTCAGGATGTGTCACAACACGCAGCGTGTCGTGCCTCACCGCTCTGTCGAGCAACAAGNAAAAAAAAAAAAAAAAGGATTCGGATCTAATACATGAGTGGGCCGGTATGTGCAAGAGAGATGAATATGAAGTAAAAACATGCTGGATGCTACAGTAATAACCGGGTGCACGCGGAGAGGCTGGAAGTGAGCCAGGGAGGGGAGATACAAGAGGGATGCTCTGAGCTCAGGCTGTGCGTGGCAGAGAAGCTGCAGCTCCTGAATGAGCGTGAGGCGGATCCTGAGGCTGCCGCGTGGGCGTCAGGCTGACACCGCTCCACCAAAACCAGTGGGAGCCCATGTCACCCCCAGGCTGGGGCCATGCCCCCTGCCAGGCTCAGCAGGGGTTTCACTCAGTGTGTGGGAGAAAAACTGGATTTTGTCCTGTAAAAATAAGGTGGTTCTTATACACGTGTCAAGTCCAGTGAACTGTGGTGCCACACACAGAGATGGGCGACTTCAACAGGTCCCTGCGAAACACAAGAATGTGTCCCCCGATGCTTCTGTATTAAGGGTGGGAGCAGCTCACACTTCTTTATATGAAAACGCTGAACCTAAGGGCCCCTCTGGTAGCGGCTTCGCGTCCATGCAAATCCCATTTTGGGGACCAGTGGGAGGAGAATGGAGTTCGCAGGCAGGCACCCACTGCCACGTAGCATCCCTGCTTCCATTCCCTGCCCGCTGGCGGCAGTGGGAGGAAGGGCTGCCTTCCCCAGGTCCTGTGGGCGTTCACATGGCCCCTTTGCAGCAGCCAAACACACATTTATGAAGAGCAAACTTCTAACGGCATGGGGATGAGTCATTATGGGGTTTCAAAATGCGTAAATATGATCACATCCTAATTCAGTGTGTCACAATGAGCTACCCTGCATCTGTGGGGTTACTCGGCTCTGCAGAAACCTCGGAAATTCCTGCCCAACCTTGTGATGCAAAATTCATCTGTATTCGTGTCACTGCATGCAGAGAGTTAATGTGTTTTTTAGGGTTTTTTTAATTTTGGCACCGGATTTCAATGGAAGCTTATATGCAGTGTTACAACCCAGTACTGCTATGTTTTGCATCACAAATTTACAACCAAGTAATAAGTAAACACAAGATTTTTTGGCTTGGATTTTCCAAGGTGATTAAATAATTTTCTAAATAGCTTTGAGAATGAAGCTGTCTGAAATCCCCAGGGTAACAGGAAATTAACTGCATCCCCATGCCCTCCATAGACATAGGAGGAACTCAAATTTACTTGGGAGAAGTAATATAAAATATTTAAGAAAGCAAATAGAATTGAATAAAACTTCTTGCAATGTAAATTAATTCTGCCCAAACCAGCAGTGATTACCTTTGCTGCTGTGTCTCCTCCAGAGACTCTGGATGTGCCCCAGGCTCCGTACAGCCCCAGCCTCACCAGCACCTGTCACAGACAGTGCGCACCTCAAACAAATATGATTTGAAGACCTCCGAATATTTTTTTAAATGGTCAAAAGCAGTATTTGTTGCACACTTACCCAAGGAACAGGGATACAGGAACATCAGGAATCAGGCTGAGTGGTGGTTTTGGAGTCAGCAAGGTTTCTAGAGCACCTTCTGATGACCCAAAGATTTGGCAGTAGCCTACATTAGGGCTTCCCAAGCTTTCCCACAGTGGGAACTACCTCCACCATCCCACTTGGCCCTGAAGCACTGCCAGCTCACCCAGGCATGGCCAGTCAGCCGGAGCCCTGTCCTCGGGGGGGAACCACAGCCCAAAACTACGTGTGAAGGGGCCTGGCCCTCGCCCCGGGCTGCGGGTGACGGGCAGGGCAGGCAGTGCCACCTGCGGCCTTCCCTGAGGGGGCCGGCCTTCCTCCCAGCCCCACCGGGCACGGGGAGCCCAGAGCCACCGGGGGAAGGGCTCTGGAAAGCCATCCCTCCTGAGCAGCTCGAGGAAATTCATATTTCATGTTCTGCTCCTTCTCTGCCCACGGAGTTCTTTCTCGTGGTGGTGCGTAGGTGTATGTGAGGGATTTATCCTTTCCCCACTGAATCACTGCAGCACAACATCTTTTCAACCCTTCTGTACAGCACAAAAGAGCCTCATGGCATTTCTCCTCATTTTCCTGCTTAAGGAGACAGCCAGCAAGCTCCACAGTGCGACCCAGTTGCACCCCAGCTCAAGGCTGGGAACAGCATGAGCCCTGCTAGCCCTGGGTGGGAACATGTCTGGAGGGGCACACACCCCTCCTTCTGCCAGCTGGCACCCCAAACCCACATCCTGATGCCAGTATGAAGGTGCCTGGAATGATGCTGCTTATTCAGCTGGAAAATGGCTCCACATTCAAGGGAAGGAGCACAGCAGGGCGTGCTGAGCATGCCGCACTCTCCTCAGGGCCTCAGAAGCCCAGATCCAAGCCAAAGAGTTACCAATCCAAATTGCTACAGTAACAAGCCTTTGTGCTTTAACCAGGGGTGCTGATGTGCTTGCATCGGGTCTGATACTGGTGTTGTGTATGAGTTCTCTAGATTTTGAAAGGAAAATGGGGAGGTAATGTGTTCTGCAGCTGTTATCATGGGCAAAATCACTGCCGTGAGTAGAGGCTGAGCCACAGACAAAGGCCCTCCTGGCTGACCCTCGTATCAACTGCTTATTTAGAAAAAGACACAGGAGCTTTAGGCAGGTAGCCAGCAATAAAAATTTAAATTCTGGCTGTATGTGAAATCTCCTGAAGCTTCAAATGAACATTAATGACCCTTGTGTGAGTTGTTCCATCCAACAGTGCTTTCCAACCGAGGATGTCACAGCTTGATAAGACAGTGGGGCAGGCCTGAGGCAAACCTGTGGGCTCTAGCAGCACTGTGTTCTTATTGAACTTTGGGCAGGCACTGCTCAGCCCACATCAAGTTAGAAAAAACAGACATTTAGAGGTTTTCCAGTTACACTTGTGTGCAGCCTGACAGACCAATAGCATGGCTGTTCTCCCCCATCCTCATACCTTCAACACAAGAGTGTGTACCTGCTCCCTTCTCCTCTTTCCCAAAATAAGGCAAGATTGCACTAAAGTGCAAGGTAGAAGCCAGCAAACATTGAGCCACTGGTTCAGAATTCCCATGTTCACTCTCCTCTGGACTGGGAGAAGGCAGGGGGATGACACCTACTCTGACCCGTCTCTGCTTCAAACCACTCCTGACTTCCATGACATCTCAGCAATCTAGATGTTTTGAAGGTTTATGGAGGGGTTCCACCCTCTGCCCCCCTGACTTCTCTTTGATGTTTTTGCTCCCTTGTCTGCTTTTCCCTTTTTATACGCCATCTCCCAGCTCCTGCACCCTAACAACCTCCTAGCAGAGATGTGGGCTCCCCCATTCCCAAGGAGCCCTTACACAGGCCTGGCATCCCATCCTAGCAGCCCTGTGCTGTTTGCAACCCTGTGTAAATCTGAGCCCATGCAAAAGCAGGAGTGCAGGAGGTGGGAAGGGAACTCAGCACCTCCGTGCTGCAGACCCTGCTCAGGTTTTAGTTCCTCCCTCCTGCCTGAGCCCTGCAGGCTGTGCACATAATGAGGCCACCCTTAAATGAGGATTCAACCACAAGAGCAGGAAAAGGCTTCCTCCACTAAGAGCTGTAGTTCGAGGTACTCCCTCCTCCCCTATCCCTCCCAAATTAACATCTTCTTTCAGAAAACACAATTAGAAAAAAAACAAAAAGGACAAACCCTCGGGAAACTAAAGAGTTCTCACGGTGAATTTTATTTTGTAAGCAACAATATAAACATGTGAATAAAACAGGCATCATTTGCAGGGCTGGCCTTTGATCCAGAGTACCCTGGATCCAGCAACCCTTCCCGAGCAGATGAGGGCAAGCCTTTACCTGCGGCTCCAGAGGCTGGCCAGGGTGCAGTCCACCAAGACCTTTGTCATGGAAAGACCAATGCTTGAGTATTTGCTATTACCAAGCATATGTGCAGTCTTGGAATGTACCTCCCACCTCCCCCCACCCAGGATAAAAAAAAAAATAAAATAAAAAATCATACCGCTGCAAACCAGTTTAAAAAATTGCTTCCAGCTTATTGAAACTGAAATGGCCTGTTGGACTATAAACTGAAATATCATTCTGGAGATAAACAACTGGTTGTGACACAAAGTACAGTATTTACAACTCAAAAATATAACTGTTATAGACTTTAATTTATAGCAAATTTAATACATTAGTGTTTACAAAATAAATTCTGGACTCAACTGAAACAGCGTGCTGCTTAGCAAGTTCTTTTTCCTTCCTCCCACTTTAACTGAAGAGATCAGCAAGCTTAAAAGCTTCTTCTGTGACCCACATACAACTTTTGATGGTGTCAGATGTTGGAGAAAACCAAATGTTTCCTGCATCTCTAAAGGTTTGCTTGGTACCTTCTATTGCTCAAGCTGTACAGTTCAAACCTTAAGCTGTCCTTTAACAAGTTCCATACACGTCTCATGAAAGCTACTCAGGTACTAACCAGGGCACTGGTTAATGTTACAAACTGAAGAAACATCCGTGCTACTACATCCATGCTACTAACTCACACAACAGGAAAGAGGAAATATAACTACACATTCAATCTCTTATGCCTAAACAGCAAAGCTGCGAACTCCATTGCTTAAGGTCAGATACTTCAGTAAGTGAAACAGTACCACACAGTTCAAGAAACATTTTTTTAAAAAAACCCCAAACATTTTAATAGTATAAAAAGTTGTTTTACTGGTGTTTCTACTATAAAGCTTTGTTTCACAAATCAAGTGATAAAATAATTAGATACGTTTACAGTGATAAGAGACTGCAGTGTAGACATTTCAGCTCACATTTTGCTGAGTATTTCAGTACAACAGAGACTGACTGATTTGTTAATACACACCTAGGACACAGAGCAAACTGTAGACATGAAGTGCACACCTGAACAGAAAAGTTTACCCTCTGACATGGTAACTCACTTTCTTCAGCTCTACCTCTCCCGTCCAGAACACGTTATAAGCAAAATCTGTATTCGGAGATGGAGGCATGTAACTGTCCTGACTGCAGAGCAGCACAGAGGAAAGATGGATGCACACAAACATGCCATGGTAAATTCCAAAGTTACATGCCAACTACTCCTCCTTACATAAAATGACATCTTCAAAAGTGAACATGTACAAAAAATAAAAACTGTCAAATAAATAAAGAATACAGATGTTAATTAATCACATACATAAGCAAACGTATTGGCATACTGTATGCAGTATACAGTATATTCATAGAATCATGTGGGCTGGACAGCACTTAGTAAGGAGTTATGTGCTGAAGACAACTCCTTGTCTCTCTCCTCCAAAAAATCTTATGGTTTCTGGATATCAAGTGCAACCTTTTACACCAATGCATAAACCCTGCACCGTATCTCATTTTTGCCACACCTGGTATGCCTTTTTTTTTTAAGATCCACAGAGAAGTCCAGGAAGTTATAATGGTCTGAGTGACAATTTTTGCAGCCCTGTCCATACTACTTGGTCTCTTGAGTTTCCTACCAAATGAAATTTAGTAATTGCATGGTACATCAATCCCCAGTTTTTCCCGAGGAAATGGGAGCCAATCATATGGAGTCTTCCATCTTCTACCTGTCATTTCCCACACTCCTGACCTGTATGTAGGTATTATGCTGTGTGTTACACAAAGGCTGCTGAAACCATTGGAAGTGATGTAGCGATAGTTAAGTGTCAAGTACATCTGCTATAATACAGAATATCAGGGTCTAGGTCTATTAAATGCTATATCCACATAACATTTTAAACCATGAAAATATTGTATGCATTTTCCTTTTTCTACAAATATTGTTGCAAACTTGCTGCTAATTGTGTCACGAGGTTTGCGTTCCTAATTCTCCAATGATTTTTAATTCAAATGTTTAACAACCATATCTACGCTAGGTACACTGAAAGTAGACATTGAAATTTCAAGTAAAATGAACTGTAGCCACATCTACTGGACTCAATACACGTCCCGACATCTAGATTTACTTTGATAAGTTATACAAATACATAATACATTCTTAAATAATGAAGACGCACAATATTAATTTGTGAATCTTCCCACGTTATAAAACCACTTTTACAGGAATGTTTATCCACCTGTATTACTGTTTTAGTTGCAGTGTCTCTTGCTTTCCTGTTTCCACGGATTACTGTACCAGTTCTTAGGCTTTGGCTATTGAAATCTCTTATTTGAATGAGGCAACACTGGTTATTAAGGCTGTTTTTTTTTTCTCTTGTGAAGTTTCATTCTCTACTATGCACTGTTTTCCAGAGCAGAATGACTATCTTGTGTCTTCAGGTTCTGTTTTTATGACCTTCCTTTCAATGTTGTTAAAAGCCGAATGAGGAAAATCCTTTAAAATACCAAGGCCTTCTGCATTGAGAAAAAAAAAGAAAGAAAGAAAGAAGGAAAGAAAGAAAGATGTTAAAATACTGTTTGGAAACAAATATATTTTGTTCTTAAATCAACAAAAAGGTCCAATAACAATATGAATATCAACAGTTGAAGCAATAAATTCTGCCTCCTCCTCCTCCTGGGTTTTAACCCAGCTGGGTTAGAACCACCTCAGTTACACTGCAGTGATGACAGAGGAAGCATCACAGATTCATTTCAACCCCCTGTGACAGCAGGAGCTAATGGAGATGCACTCTGCATTTGCATTTTGAGAGGGAAAGGTAAAAAACCCCTACTAGAGATTTCACTAAATGAATCAGCACTGGGATTGGGACAATCTGCAAAAGAGGTGAGCCAAGATTGCAGTATCCCAAAGTGAAAAAGTCAAGATTCTGCCTGGTCTTCAAAACAACTACTTTTGCATCTTGTCTTTCAACCTCTTTCCCACTCTATCTTTCAAACTCAGGTGGGATTTTATTATTACTACTAAAGTTGCATGAG
The DNA here is from genome assembly GCA_013397195.1 of Hylia prasina. Lineage (NCBI taxonomy): Eukaryota > Metazoa > Chordata > Aves > Passeriformes > Sylviidae > Hylia > Hylia prasina. Next base: position 410,303 of record VYXD01018775.1, on the reverse strand, counting down.
TCTCAATAACTCCTGGCTTTATCTCAGTGCACTGAGTATTAAACTGAAAGCACCCAGAGACTTCACATACTTTTCTTGCTCTCTTCTATCAAACTTAGAGTGGGTTTCTCCCAATGCCAGAGGTAAATGGTAAGACTGGCAGTGAGCAGAGGTCAGTGAATGAGAAACCTAGGTGACTACATGACACGCAGTTCACAGCAGAGAAAGAGTGCTATATCCTTATAAATCAGAATAAAGATATCTTTCTAATAAAAAGCCTGATTCTATTATACAGAATGAAGCCATATCATAATAATGTTGCTGTCACTGTAATGCAGTTTAAGTATTTAACAGCAGTAATTTGGGTCAATACCAATGACAGACACATGCCAGAACTTTGTTATCTGATTCCAGTTACTGCATCCCCTAAACTTTTCCCAAATAATATTCAATCTTGACTCTAGATTAGCAAGTAACACTCCTCTTGGGAGTTTTCTCCAAAGCCTTGATGGCAGGGTTACACACAATGCATGGCAGCCTGCCTTCCTGGCTGCTTCACTCAGAGACATCACAGAAAATAAGAAATGCTGGGTAATTTCTCAGGGGCAGCACTAACCCGAGGACTGGGACTTCGCCTCACCACTGGGGTAAAGCCGGATCAAATCACTGCACAGAGATTTCCCAACGTGCTGCTCTCCATCAAGTGAAATGTGCTGCATCTGTCTGCTTGGCAGGTTGGGCATTCGGAGGTTCAGTGGTCTTTCACCTGCAAGTTGTTCACAGTGAAACATCAATGCATTGAAAGAAAAGCAGTATTAAAAAGCAGGTAGAGACTTAAACACATTAATTCTATCAGCAAAAGTGCATCCTAGATTCCAGCTGCTCCAGGGACATTTTTGAGCAAAACAAGGCTTATGTAAATATACTGGTTTTGCAGACTGCTTCACAGGCTCTGTTAGAAAGGGACACACAGCCAGAGAAAAAAATATTAATTACTTTTTAAAAATCCCTTTTATTCTGCTCAGAAATCCTCTTGAGATACAAAAATTTTCCTTTCCCACTGCACAGTCCCTCTGAGGTCCTGAAAATTTCCAGTTCCCCTGCACAAAGGCTAAATGGTATAAAGCAGCTTGCTGGGCCAAGGAAGGCTGCATCCACACACCTATTCTTCATGATTACTTCTGTACCTCATTGCTTGACCAATACACACAAGCGAAAATCTGGTTTTTAAAGCTTACTTGTATTGATTCCCTCAGCTGTCCCTCTACTTCTTTTCAACCCCCCTTAAAAAATTAGCTCTTAAAAACAGACACAAGAACTTCTGGTTGTATTTCTTTTGTTTTTAACATTTTGTCTCATTTTACAACAGACAAGAAAGTGATCCAAACAGAAATGCTCATACAAAACAAACAGTCCTAAAATTAATTCAATACAAGAAATAGCCAGTTGGTAAATCAGAGAGAACCACAGAACTGTGAGCTTTTTGAAGAATACCAAGCTACTAAGAACATCATTAGAATCTGCTTAGTGCTAAGTAATTTACATAGCCAGCTACTCAGGTTTTGTTTCTAGACTGCATAAACAGGTAAACAAAAAGGGGTACCAACTATATTACCTGCTTTATTTTTGATTTCCACAAAACAAGAAAACAAATGAAATGCAACACTCTGCTGTATTTTCAAACCTGAGGATAAAGCGAGAGCAAAGTCCTGCTCTCAACAACAGCAGTTGCACCCAACCTCCTTCCCTCCCCATGTTATCCCTGGGGAAAGCAGTTTGCTTTCCAAACAAATCCACAAGAGTTAAGAGAACAGAACCTGAGTGTACATCTGATTGCATTATTTACACTGTAAGCACTTCAGGGCAGAGAGAGATCTTGTCTTGTCCATTCAGTGCTCAAGGTTCTGTGTGAGATAAACACCACCACTGACAGAGGTTGCATAACATCAAATATCTTTGCTGGCAGCAATGCCATGCCTGGGAGCTACCATACCTTGTCCATCAGCATTATCTAATGACATGCCATTGGGGCTGTGCTCTTCTGAGTTCTGCCTGTAACACCCCGTGGAAAGACGTCTCTCTAACGCTGCCTGGTTGCAAAGGAACTCCATCTGTTTTGCCATCACCTTTTCTGACTGCAATTAAAACAAAAAAAGATTTCTCCCTATATACATACACAGAGCAAGTCAAAACACAGGGGGAAAAACAGTATCAGATGAAAAGACTAACAGCCTAGATAGTGGTTTTTGTTGACTCATATGTACAGATGTGTGCTTTACAGTTTCTTCAAAACTATGAAGCAAACAAAATATTTTTGCACCCATAGAGATTTTCATAATGTACAACTGAGTCACTCAAGAATACTTAAAATGCAAGCTGTAGTAGTTCATCTAGACAGAAATGCAACATTAAATTCTGTTCTTCAAAAACATTTCCTGCACTTTAGGACTGCACGTTATGTGAAGAGAATCTCAAGAAAAGCAAAAAAGAATGTCTTAATTATCCAGTTAGCTCTGTTCAAATATATGCCTTCAGAAAGTATTCCAGAAAGTATTTCAAGAGCAATGGCAACATCTGCTAAAAACTTATGCCAAGATTTCACCAGACATCTTGGAATCTTTATTTTAGGAAACAGAACTACACAAGCTTAAAAATCTGCCATTCTGAAAGTGTAGGATGACAGTATGTTTGTGGGGGATAAAGGTGTGAAATGTCTGTCTAGAAGAAGAACAAGACCTATACACCTCTAGAGAGTGGAGCTAAACAATCCAGTGCAATGTGGGAGGAAATGGCGTCTGAATGTTTGTCATTGACTTTAATGCCAAGAGAATTCTAACTCTCACTATAATCTTGTTCTTGAGAGAATGTAAATAAGCATCTTGCAAAAATAGAAGAAAATCACAAGTCAAGAAAGTTGATTTAGAAGAGCCACAATGAACATAAGAACAGAAGGTGTACAAACTTAACACGTACAATTGATAGGAAAAATTAATTTCTCTTTCAGGTAACGCTGTAATTGTTTCAACTGCTACAGAGGTTTATTCATTGCAGAGCATTTCACTTTTCATAGGATATGCTGAAAGCCCTGACTTCCCACAAAAGGCTGCTTGCTCAGCATAGTTCAGTAATTTACACTACAATGACAGCCTGACAGACCAGCAAAACCTGGGCTTCTCCAGCACAGTGGTGACCCTGACAGCAGGGTAACGGCATGGCCAGTATTTACATGCTCTGGCTCAGAGCTCTTCAGGGTCTGCAGAAGAACATTGATAGCTCCAGCTTGGTCTTGGCAGGAAGGTAAAAAGAGAAACTATTTTCAAACAGTTTGCTTTCAAGAGTGCTTTAACTTTGCTATTCCGTCACTCCTGTTACCAACTTTTGAACAATACAGTAATTTTTAAAAAGAACAAAACATTTCTCATTCATGCCATCGTTGTTGTTTACTCGGGTAAAGTAGAATTTTAAATTTCAACGATACTTCTAATCACCACAGAAAAACCTGCAGAGTTGCATATATATTAAATCCTGAATTAAATCTGTAGGCCATTGTTATGTGGGAGTGACCAACAGAAACTTTAAAGCATATACAAAATAAGCTCATGTAATTATTCTGTGACATGTGGCATAATTGCATTTGATGTATTACGGATTTGTATGACTGAGCACTACTCTGCAATAGAAGAAAGTAAATGATAGGGTAACACATCCATTCTCAGAAAACAGGAAGGTAACTCCTAAATGTAATCTTCCGTGCAAATTTGGTGATTACATTTGCCCAAATCAGCTATACAAAACCAATTTGTTGCAACTTAGCATGAAATCCCTCCTTGGCGAGAACTGGCAGTAGGAGATGGGTATTTTGCCTCAAGGCTGGGATACGCTACAGAAAAGACAAAGAAAGAATTGGCAACCTGTCTTCATTTATACAAAGCTTTCTGCCTGCTCAAGAACACTATGCTTCCACCAGGCTAGGTGTTGTTTAGGAAGCCAATTTATCCTCTCAGATCCAGAGGTTCACTTATTTCCTAAACATATTGGCCTTTCTTCTTGTAAGACATGTCAGAAGTGAGGACTCCAAGATCGCCTACTCTATTCCTCTCGACTCAGTAACTTGAGCTTTCCATTTATAGCGGATAACGCAACTAACACAGCACAGACTGTACCAATACTACCCTACTTGCTCCCAACGGGCAACCACAGATTTTCAAGCCTACTATGCTGCATCTTACCTCCCTGGAACTAACAAGGGCAAAGCTGTAGTGCTGTGACAGAACAGTTTTGGGAGGTAAACCCAAATTAAGAATGATGCAATCACAGCTAAGCTAGGTAGCCTTTTAAAACTGATGGGAATTAATTTAGTCATCAAAACAACAACACATCAAAACCAATGTACAAAGAAAAAGCCTGTATTATTCACAGTGTCATGTAGTTGGTTTACCTGGGAATTAAGAGCTGTTGGGTCTTCACTCTTTCCTTTAGCCAAAGCAAGTGGCATTTTATCTTGTTGATAGAGTGTCTGGACTGTGTCCTGGAAATCAGGATAACCATCCTATTGAGCATAAAAAGAAACCAAACCAAGAGGGACATATTACTATTTTTTCTTCACCTTCTCTGTAAACACAGAAGGAAAAAAAAAAAATCACATTCCTGAACTGTGAAAATTCTGGACTGCAAATTACATGTTTGTGCTATCTACTCCATTTAAGTTTGTACATAAAACACACGCAGCCCCTCCACAGCTACTGCTATGTACCTAATATGGCCCAGAAAATCTCATCCCATCTCTCTCAGTTTCAGGTGAATCCAGACTACCCTTGTTTCTCAGGTGAATTCAGACTACCCTTGTTACTGACATCAAACTAGTTTACATTGAGCCTTGACAGGCAGATGTAGGCCTATGGTTTCTGTCACTTTTCAGAAATCAAGTTCATAGGTAGTCAAGGATATATACTAACCTTGTGAAAATGAGAAAAGCCTCCTGAAATTCAACATATTTCACAAGAACCTTCACTAGTATCACAAAATGAAATACCACCATTTCAGAAGTACAGTGGAAATTTTATAGACTATGGGAAAGCATGATTCAAGAATTCTTCCAGTTTGAAATTCTTATGACATGCAAATCTCTTCTGCAGCTTGCAGATGTATCAATAAAGTAAATAAAGTTCCTGTGAAAGCCTGCCAGACTCTATTAAAATAATGATTGAAGCAAAGGTTCCAGATGAGGGGTTTATCCAGCCTGGTATTATAAAAGGAAAGCTCATGTGCACTAGAGGAACATCCAGAAATGTTTACAAAAGCACAGTATAGGTAACTGTCAAAATGTGAGAGGAAGCCAGAGATCTTAAAACAATCTGTCACTGAGGTTCTGCAGACCTTGGTTTCAAAAATACACCAAATTAGAATCTATAAGGCAAATATACCTAAGACACCTACATGTCAATAATTACATTTTCAACAATAGAAATGATCTTTCAGAAAAAACACAGGTTCCCTCCACTGGCAGGCTGCCCACTGACCTGCAGAGCAGTGGTCTGACCCAAGGCAGATGGCCAGGACCTCAGTGCAGTGTAATGCCATTAAACTTATTCTTTATGCTCAGGAAAAAACCTTACAATCTGTCAGAACGCTGCATATTGCTTTTAAACACCCAACATACTCCCTCATGGAATAAATAAACATAATAGCTATGCAAGAACTTCATAGCCAGGTTAACTGGCACAAAGCCTCTAGCTTAAGCTAGAAACAAAGGCTTTCCAGCACATTTCCATGAGCACTGACCACTTCCATAGTTAAGACCTGAATTTGTTTGGGAGAGGAGAATAATTATGTGTAGGAAGATGAGAAGCTGAACACACAAAACCCGATCAGTCAGGATCCTATTTTTGCAATAAAACAGGTAACACAGTTCTTCACAACACATTTGTCATCATCTGCCTATACAAAACTGAAGGCTGTCTCCCAAAAGTGGGTCTGGCAGCCTGTTGCTGCGTTATCCCCCCTCAGTCAGGCAGATAACTCCTGGAGGTTGACACCTTCTGGGTCACCTTCCCAGAGCCCTTCCCACTGCTGACTGTCCCCGAGGCCCCATGGGATGAGGAGCACACTGGACTAAGCACCAACCTGCTCTGCCCCATGGTTGCCTGGAGGTCCTCCTGCATGCACTGCAGCATTTTTGTTTTGCCATGCTGCTGCTCAGTTGTTTTCCAAGCCGTTTTGTGCAGCAGATGTTCCCAGTCCCACATGTGCTTTTTCGCTCCCTCTAATGACATTTTTCATATGAAAACAGTAGCTTCTACTGCTTTTGCTGTTTTTATGAAAAACACAAATCCCACACTTTGGTTTTCTTTTCAGGTTTCTCAGAAATACTAGATGTGGGGCTTTTCTCTCCTCTTCCTCCACCCATACTGGCACCAAAGAAGATGCTTCCTTGCAAGCCTCCGCTCCGGTCTCCCTGCCTGTGCCCCCCTGACTCCCACGGAGCTCTGGGAAATGAGTTTTTGAAAGCTCTTCCCACCCTCTTGTTCAGATGAATGGAGACACAGACACACAAAATAATTTCTTTAGACCACAGAGAGCAAGAATATTTTTAAAAACTGTCCTGTTTTTCCTCTCTTGCCTGTTCATGCAGACTCTGAAGGAGATCTTTGTCAACACCAATAGTGATGAGCAGCCTCTTCCTCCACTTCTGCCTGATGTACCTGTGACTTGTTTTGCTTTCTAAGCTAGTGCCACAACAGCTCACTGCTTTGAGTGGTGCTGGCACTGAGTCACAGAAGATGACAAAATAAGGGGGTGCCCCCTCCACACAACACCTAAGCAGAAGAGATCCTTGCTCTGCAGGAGGATGTACCATTTCCATCCTTATTCGCCTGTCCTGCTCTTTGTCCAGAACAGATTTAGGAACTACAGCCCCTTTTTTATTATCTGCTCCCAAATACCAATTCACTCCACTCCCTCCACACCTTTAGTCTGTCATTTGCCTGGAATTTTTTCCCCTTCTCCTCCTTACACTTCACTCCCACAGCTCATCCACCCACTCTACGAGTAAGAGGGGGAGAACTCACAGGGGAAGAGAAAGGCTTTTACAGGTAATTTGATGTAATTCATGGCACATTGTTTCTTTGTAATGCTTGTGCCAGTTTCATATTCATGAAAATGATAAATTTACAGTGTGGCTGCAGATTAACAATGCTGCAGCTTGCACACACAGCTCTGCTGGCTCTGCTCAAGGATGACCTTCAGAGCCTCTCTGGAGGCTTTTTAAAGTGTTATTATATTTCAGGAAATTAACTCATCTTTTTTTTTAAAAGTAATCTTTTACACTATGCAAACGGGCTGTGAAGTCTTTCCAAATTGAAGCCCTAGTAATTTTAGGCCATGCTTCACAGAGACATTAATGACTAACAGTTAAAGGAATGGTGAATCAAAATACAGAGTTCAGCCTTAAAACAGAAATGCAAAAATGACTCTTCTAAGAAAACAAACAAACAAACAAACAAACAAACAAACACAGAAAAGAGCTAGTTGTAGCAACAAAAAATATACCCCATGTTCAGATCCTTTCTGTATTTTCATGATAGTGAGTGAACAGATCCACAACGAAGCATTACAATTTCAAAAACAGTGTAAGGAATTCTTACCCGGAATGGAAGGAAAAATCTGCATTTGCTGCCATTTCCCTTTTTGCTTTCACCTTTCCAAAAAAAAACCAAACCAAAACAAAACCAAAAAAATCCCTGAATATATTACTAAAAAAAGGACTTTTTATATTTGTGTGGTTTTTTTTTTTTTCAATGCAAGCACCAGGAACCCAAAACAGCAGTGACCTACTATATCATACTGCATCTTTTTTACATTTCATTGAAGTAAAGCCCAAAATTTACAGTGTACCTCAAATTTAAAATGCACTGAAGTAATGCATTTACTCCTCCTTATAAGACTCCCAAAAAGACATTTCTAGTGATAACAATACAGGTATTAATGCTATTAATGCTAATTATTAATGCTATGCTATCAGATTTAAAGATTTAGTTCAATTTAATTTTCAATTTCTTACTTTGGAAAAATGACTATTTCTGAAATAGTCATCTGTACAATTAGGACATGAAATTTTCACAAGCTTTTTTTAAAAAAACTGGTAATTTTAGATAAAACAAGAACCAAGTAAATATCCTTTCTCAGAATCATTAAACTGTAAAGGGTATAAAACAAGCAGAACTTCCAGTCTCTTAAGATTTCACCATGAAAATAGGAGAATACACATCCCCTACGGCTGTCCAGATTTCCTGCCCTCCAGAAAACCTTGAGTTTCAGCTTGTGTTTTTCAGGGGTTTAATTTTACACTTTCTTTCAATGAAGAGCCTGTAAAAAGCAGCACCTCCCTTGCAGTGTGTCATTTTAGACACTTGCTCATCATCAATTATTATGAAGGAAATGAATGAAGGAAAACTTCCTAATGCTGAAATCAAAGTCATTGAAATACTACTTCAAGCAGAGGAGTGGCAGCTCCCCATCAGCTCTTAAAATTAGGGCTGGACTGAACAAAAGAGAGGAGACTTGAGCAACCATCCTGCAACATGTTGGTCAAAGCTGATAATGGTGAAGCTGGATAAAATGCAGCTTTTCCCTGCTCTTTTTTGTGGATCAAACAACAAGCATAGGTCAAAAGCAAATCCTGACACACATAAATGACGTTACTGCCTTATCAAAGCTACCAGTGAATCCTCATTGCACATGTATATTTTGCACTACATAAACCCAAAGCTACAATTGTATATGGACTGATGGAACTTAATAAATAAGATGAACTCCTCTATACCTATTCAAAATTGCCTTTTCAAAACTAACTGCTCTCACCAGGGCTTGCCTCACAGGAAACACCTTTGTACAGGTGAAAGCATTACAGTACTGAAAAAAAATTGAAGCCTTACAACACACAGGGCATCATTTATCACAGAATGTGTTGCAATTTTCCTCTACAGTTAGAGCATAAATCACCTATCTGTGTCACATACAAATCTAGCTCAGGTCTAGCTCATATTCTAACACACATTTAACCTACACCTTTCCAAATAGACAGTACAATAAAAAACACCCACGATGCTAAGGATGAATTAGATACCCATGTAACAGTGAAACAGTAATTTGTTTAAAAATACAAATTAAAAAGAAAGATCTGCTNATGTATATTTTACTTTTTTTTTTGTTAAAAGTAACTTTTAAAAGGCCTCAAATTTACCTTCCAGCAGTGGTTACTGAAGAAAAAGGTAAACTACATACATGCTGCTCCCGCACTCTTAACAAGAAATTCCCAGCACCTCCCTAATCAACATCTTGTGCAAATGTATACATTAGCCATGTATACATGCATTTGACACAAAACTCATTACAAACACCTGTAAATTAGTAACTACAGGCACAGCCTTTTGTGTTGAGATATACAGCTTTCAGTTAGTTTCTGACTTTTCAATATGATTGGATTTATGACATAGTCAGAGATGGCTAATATCCTGCCCTCAATCCTTATCCAGAACTCTGTATTTTGGACATGATCAACAGCTGACTCCAGTGAATCAGGCAAACCCCACCGCACGCTGACTGAAAAGCAGCAGGCCTAATAGGAAGTCATTTCCTACAGTGCTCGAGCTTTTTCCACCACAGGAAGTCAGTCAGTCCCATTCCTCCCCTCCTACTCACTCTGAATGCAAACACTGAGAGTATCTTTACCATTAAACAAATCCTACTCTCCACCCCTGCTCCTACAGGTTTCTCCATCAAGCACTTACATTTACAGAGACAGTGGTGATGTTCTCCCACCCTCGCTCTCATACCCATCAACTGTCTATCAAATGTTTTTCTGACAAATTTCCTTAAGACAGATCCCTTCAAAACAAAACTGAATTTTAGCATGCACAGGTCAAAATACAGGAGTCACATTACTGTACCTCTATCTTGATTCTCTTTGGTGACAGCTCATCCCTTTCTCCACATTTAGATCTACAAGAGAAGACGAGATATACGATCAGTAAACAGCATATTAACCCCAACCATCAATAATAATGAAAAGAAGTCAAGGAAAAAAAAACAGATCAGGGAAGAACAAGTGAGATGCACAAAAAAACCTCCAGTTCACTTTGACATGGCAGTGAAAGTCATTCAAGTATAGAGGAACAGAAGCATTTTGTGTTGTTTTCAGAAGCAACAGGAGATTCATGGATTCTTCCTTTCAAAGAGCAAGGAAAGCACAGAGAATTACAGAAATGCCCTTGGAAAGGATATTACTTTACAGGCAAGAGAATCAACATTTAAAAATCGAAGGAAAGTATGAAGACATTCAATCATACTTACTAATGCCAAAGTTTTAATAGTATTTAAAAGCTGTTAAGCCTTTGTCACCGTTTCATAAGAGCACTTCATTTGACAGAACAGTAACAACTGAAATTAGGACTCAGCTTCAGTTCCTTTAAAGCAAGCTTGTAAGCCACTCCCTGTGACCTTATCTTTTTGGCTAACAAGCCAAGTCTGTATATGGAAAAAAGGAAATTGATGCATTGAGAATCTCTGGCTACTCTGCCAATTTACATTAACCTCAAAACACACTAAAGCCTCAAATGCTTGAAATACCACCCTGTCAGATGCCTCTTAATATGCATTAGCCTCAAAATACTTGGAAAACCAGAGAGCAAATAAAAAGGTAATTCAAGACAGCTGAATCTTGTCAGTTTAAAAGCTTCAAGACTCAAATAGCATTTCCCTCCTTTCCTCACAAGAGCACTTTGCTAACTGAAGAGCAAGAAGAAAGTGTCTCTAGTGCTTCAGAAGAAATGCCATCACTTAGTTCCCTGAAAGTAAAGACCCTCTGAGCTAATGAAATCCTTACTTGGTGGTCCTGTAGGTGTACTTGTAGGTGACCTCCCGAGAGATTTGCCGGGCCAGTGCGAAGAGCTCATCCCTCCTGGTCAACAAGGCGTTATCTTTCACACACAGCTGGGCAGCTGCTTCATTAACTGTTAGCTGCAAATCAAACAAACAGGCACTCAGGATTTTGCATACTTTCACCTACTGTGCTTGTAAAAGTACCTCTTCTGAAATAATAATGAATTTTGATCGCAAGTAAAATTACCTATAATTGTACATTAAACCCTGGAGGGTTTCTTCAGTTTATTTATATCCCCTACTAAACCAGGTAAGCCTCTGAGAAGAGGAAAGATATGAATGTAGTTGGTGCATAAAGTAAAACATAATTGTAAGACTGTCTCAATGTGCGCTGCTTTTGCTTCATCTCAGCATTAATTAAATCTCAGTATAAAACAGTAGCTCTCAACGTTCACAGTGTTTGGCTCCCAAAGCCTGGCTTACAGGGAATACTATTTTTATAAACGCAATATGCCCAGGACCTGGGGCGGGGGGAGGGGGGGGGAAAAACACACCACCCTGACAGTGTGGGTACAGATGGCTTTCCCTGGTGAATACAGAATAAATTCTGTAGAAGGTGATGGTTTAAGAAACGATTAAACTTTTTTTAGCTATGTTTCTCACCCTCATGTTTGTCAAGACTATCTTCAGACATGAATCAAATGTAACTTGTTTCAAGGATGTTTTCCTGAGCCTGCCAGGACACATTTCTAGTGCCTCTGCTGCTGGCAAAAGATTCATAAAGAAGTGGGGGGAAAAAAAAGCCTGAAATCGAGGCTCAAAATGCTTTTGCAATGCTCTTCAGAAGCCTGTAGGAAGTTGTGATACTGTCATGAATTATATCAGCTTAAAAATACTGCTGTCTGATAAGTCTATGGTCAGCACTATGGACACAACAACATTATTAATGCCATGAGAGGCACAAATGGAGATGCTGGACAGGATATTCCAAGTTCCTTCCACAGGAAGCAGGGCTTGAAGAGGCTTTCTCACTTTTTCCTCAGCTGAAGAACGGCCAGAACGTGTAATAAGGCATAAACAGTCAAAGGCCAACAGACTACTACAGATGTTTTTACCAAGTGCCCACAATTCTTTCTACTCTTCTACTTTTAGAAATTAGGCTGCTTTGAACAGGCTTGGCTTCTGGCAAAGGAGCACAGCTGCTTTGGAGCTACTGTCAACAGTATGTTCTGTATCCATCCCAGGCTAGTGAATATTGCAGAGCAGCTCAGTTTGCACAGCACAGTCAGCATATCCAAGATGGATGGGGAAGCGCCATCCCCGGCCCTCCCTCCATATGGCAGCACAGCACAGGAGCAACCTCGGACACCAACCCCGCTGCTCCCAGAGCAGCAGCTCTGCAGTTAGAGGCTGTCTCTTGGAAGAAGGCCAAGAACTCGCCCCTCTTCACCCTGCTGTCTGCCACACTGCACGGTTACCTGTGAATTAAACCACAGAGGCCAGCAGCATGCTCCATCCCTGAAGGAGGGAAGCTGTCACAAGACATGAACCACACACAGCCACGCTGTCCTTTGCCACGGGGCTTGGGGGCATCCAAACTATCAAAAATGTCTTTTGCCCAACGCGACACCTGTTCTCCAGGAAGGTTGAGAAAACAAAACCACGTATATCAAGAAGAGCTGAGATCCTTCTCTCAGCGCCCTGGGCCTGTGCAGTATTTCTAATAAAACCTCACACAGAACTGCTGCTCCTAATATTTCAGAAGCAATATTTCCTGTGTTTAGACTAAAAGCCTCTGATCTCAGCAGGGCACTTCTTATGGTACCTAAATGTTAATCAGAGCACAGACTTGTTTTTAACAGTAAACTAGGTATGTTGCCTGATCCTTTAGTCTCTGTACAGACAAAAACCCCAAATGTCACAGAGATCAGATGTACAAGGGTGCACAGAGGTTACTATGTTCCTACAATACAAGGTACTAAAAAAACGAAGTACTACCCCTTAGACAGGAACAGCTGTTCCACAAGGTCTGTCTTTTCAGAAAAAAACACAGAGAGGAAAAAGATACAATATAAAATTAATACAACACCAATTAAAAGAATTACCACCCAAAGCAGGCATTAATTTCTGTAACACTGATAGCTATTACTTTGCCAAGGATGAATAATATGGCTAATGCTTACAAAATAATTTGAGATATTTTTTATCCCTCCAAGTGCTGAAGGTTGCAAAGAGTTGAAATGACTGAAAATGCTTTTGGTAGCTGTAGGCAAATGCTGTTTATCCTAATATGTGAGAAAAGCCAAATGTTTATTTGCTTGTTTTTCCTGGTTTCTCTTTCAGGTCACATTCAGACTCATTGAATTGAAGTGTATCATGGCTTCCTGCCTTTTCAGGAGCCATAACGCTGCAGATACAAACCACTGTATGCCTAAAAATAATGAAATCTGTTTGCTGGAAGCATTAAGGATATGGAGCAGCACAGAAGCATACAGGAGAGGGATGGTTATACTTCCATCTGATGGGGTTCACAGATTCCCCCACTAGAAAGCACATAGTTAAATACCAAGCCCTACTATTTTGGTGAGTCAGCAAAAGAAAAGGAATAGACCGAGCTACACAAAATTCATTGCTTGTTTTTCTAATTCCACTGAACTGGATTCTTTTTCCATTTTATAGGTACTGAGGCAAGCACTGAAATATTAAAATGCAAATTACAAATCTGACTCAAACTTGCAGGGGTCACTGAGTTCAAGGGCATGCCTTGTACTCATCCCTCCTCCAGTCCAACTTTAAACATTAAGTGCTCTCTCTGTTTGAAAAGCTGTGTAATACTGAAAAAAATGGGATGGATTAAGGACAGCATGTTTATTAGTTTTGGAACGCCTTCGAAAGATTTTATGTCAGATTAATGCTTTGTGCAAATACTCCTACCAGGAGCACACACTTCCAAACCAGCCCAGTGTCTACAGCTCTAATGGCTGCTCCAGCCCTTTGAGACTCTTCAGTGCTCATACTGAAACAGAACATTATCACTAATTCACCACTAATAATTCCACCAGGTTTGATTTTAATTTGCATGAAACGCCCCTGTGCTTGAGGAGCCAGAGATACCCTAATCTTTACATTAAAAAGCTAACCACTACTTAAGCTTTCTAAATTCACAGTGAAGTTTACTCAGCTGTTCCTTGCCAGCTGCAAGGAGAAACCTTTAGCTGTGAGGCAGAATGACAGCTCTGGAATGTATTAACACGTGCAGAAAAACAGTCTCTGGACCTGAGGAAACTTACCTCCCTGGTTGTTTAAGGTCCTTCCTTCTGACCAGCAAATTGCTTAAGCCATCAGAACCAAAACCACACTGAAGCTGAGTTTACAAAAGGCAAACTCTGGTTTAGCAGATTTTAAACAAAAGAAAATGATCTCGTTGCTGCTATTTATTTTCTGCCTTTAAGAGAAAATGAAGACAAAACTGCTCAAGACAAAACTTGGTGAAATTCAGCCTCTTTAAGCCAACAGTAAACTAATTATGAGCAAATTCTTCTTGCTTGCATGTGTGCAGTTCCCATCAAGTTCAGCGAGGCCCCACATGCTTGAGGCATAAGTCAACCACAGACTCCTTTGATCTTGTGCCCTTAATCACAATAGCGATAGAAATATTTCCTAAAGCCAAACCATGCTCTCATTCCATTTTTAAACGTGGTTTTAAAATGATGTAGTAAAGATCTGTAGTGCAATACTAAAAAAAATGAACAAGGCAGAGCAACTGTCCTTTCTTCAGTTCACTGCTATCCTGCTCCTTCAATTACTTACCCCAGGGTTCATTCCCCCAGTTTTGCAGAGCCACTCCTGAGCCTACACAAAAGGTGCCCCTGGAGCCCACCTTCCAGTACACTGCTGGATGCCAGAAAATTATCCTACAAGTAGTCTGCCCAGATTTCAGAGCACTTTCTGCAGTTGCTGCCCCAGAGAGAGGCTGTGAAAGCACCCAGCCACACACGGTTGTACACCTCGGCTGCCTCCATCCTCAGGTGGGGAGAACCCCCTTTCTCTGAATCCTGAATCTGCAGCCATGTACACAGGGCATCTATACAATTAATCCTTTCAAATCCTGCCTCCATTTCATACACAACTTGTTCTGTTATGAGGGAGACTTCCACAAGGTCAGGGGAGTAAGATGAGATCTCGTCTTGTACAGTGGATGAATTCATAGATTATAAGTGTTTGACATAAAGCCACAGAGCACATAAGTGTAAGATGCACAACTAGAACTGTGTGGTAGGAATGTGGCTGACTACTGTGGAAGTGTCTCCCCAGTCTGCAGTAAAAGCCCTTGTCAAGTCATTGCCAGTGATGTGCAGTTGCCTTATAAATGTAAATAAGTAAACAAAAATGTAAAGAAATACGCCTTGTTTCCTTCTGCCCTTCTACTCAGAAGCATAAAGAGAACTCAGTCTTATGCTATGGATCACACACCTACAAAACTTCTTGAAGTGAAAAAAAGGCTAAAGCCAGTACAGTTTTTTTGGCACTCCTGTAACATAAACACTGCCTTTCCTTTTGGGAACTAAGCCTTACATGCCAAATTTTAAATCCAACTGAAATTTTGCAATCACTGTTAACTGTGAAAATGCTGATGCAGCATTCATATCAACAGTGTTTTGGCACTGCTTTGAATTAATGTTTGTTCTCCTCTTGTACAGTACTTTGGCACTAGGAAACTACTCCCCACACAGACACACCTATTGTGTTACAACACATGCAGTGTGAGCCTCAGGAACGCCACAAGAGGAGCAAGGGAGGCCCACAAGGACTTTCAAAGACAAGAAGGAAGAGCTGCTACACAGGGATTAAAAGACAAACACTCAGATTGCAACCGCCCATCAATACTGGAGACAGTCCTTTCCCTTCCTCCTCACACAGTCCACGCGTCACTTAACAGGCTTAAGACCACTATGCCCAAAAATCCCACAGGTTGTATAATTGAGCTTCATCCCAATTCAAATAGAAAAAAAATAACAAGCCACTGAGTTTAGGGACATCGTTGAGAGAATCCTTATTATCTCAAGTGCACAAGCTACAGAGCAGAGTCTTGAGGTGAGAGGGTAGTAACCACATCAGACACAAGCAATTTTAGTTACTGATCTTCCAAAGAAGTCTACTCCCAAAGCTACAAGGAAATACCACGGCAGGACATCTTTAAGAACGTACCAAATCCTTAGAATCCCCAAGGCCATGCTCAGTGCAATACTGGTTGCTATTTTGGTGCCAAATTTTCTAAACCTTCTGTCTGACAGGCTGCACCAGCAACCAAGCAGTCTGCTGACACCAAGTCAGAATCACCACGTGCACACGCCCACACCCACCCACAGGAGACCTGTGCTGCACCTGAGATTTCCACATCAGGCCAGGACTGCCTACAGCACTCAACACACAACTTTCAGATGCACAACTCTCCTCACTCATCAAGAAGTGCCCATAAAAGAAGTGCGCCCTGTAAACACCTCTTGTCAAAGGTGTAGGAGTAGGGGAGAAAGCCCAGTTCCACTCATGTTTTACCTCATGGAGGGTGAGATGCTTGCCATCCTTTCTTTTCGAGTCAAATCTGCCATATATTGCACTGTACTTCCTGATCTCCTCCTCTTTGTGAGGGTCATCGTCACTCATCTCAAAGATGTGACCAATCATCTTTGCCAGTTTCTTATTTGTTTTCAGTAACTCCTTGACTTCATTGGAGTCACTTTTGGGCAGGGAGGGAACCATACGTTCTACACATTCAGCAACCGACAGAGCAGCAGCAGCATCCAGGGTCTCGCTGTTTTCCTTTGGTGAGGCTGGAGAGCCAAGATCAGCCGGGGAAAGGCTGTGCTCACTCTCTGTGGTGTGGTGTCCTTGCCAGAGTCTGGGCTCGCTGCTGCTCTGCAGTGATAAGCTCCCCACCACATCAGATTTGCTCGTGCCCACGCTCTGCACACACGTTGTGGCAGCACACTTCGGAATCTTCAGGTGAGGCTCTCTGGTGCTGCTGTTCCTTTCATAACTGCTGCAGGATATCCCCAGCCATGCAGGAGACCCTTCTGGCAACTTATATATTGGAATGCTGCTGACTGGTAAGGAGGTGAGAGGCTGGTTAAAAAGGCCAGGGTTTGTGACCCAGTCCCTCAAAGCCTTCTGCAGCCGTCGGACATGAAGTGGCTTGCTAGCCATGCCTACGAGAGCCATTATCTCCAAAAACTCCTCTTCACCTGCTTCACAGAGCTGCTGGACATCATCACCACCCTGCTGAATGAAGGCATCGAAGTAGAATAAGAGATTTGCTTTTTGTAGTATTCGATACAGCTGCAATTCTCCGAGGGTTCTGGGTAGAGCTGACGCCATCACGGATGACAGAACCTGCAAACAGTAAAAACAGAGAGAAGATGAGCACCAAAGCACCAACATCCAGATACACTGTCCCACCACCCATCTTTCCACAAGGCTGTCAACTCAGAGGACAGCATTTCTTTTCTCTCATTACAAGAATACCCAAAGAAATGAATAAGGGGCAAAAGCTCTAATTTTTGACTTGTTAACTTGATGGAAACATTTTTGAAAAAAAACCAAATCAGCAGATAGTTGTGATGCACCTACAAAGAAGATGATTCAAACACGAAGCCAGCTTGTTTTCAACATTCCTATTTCATGTTTGTTCCCAAGAATGTCAGTTAATATCGCTCACAGCCTCTACTTGATTCTCTCATATCTTAAGATCAAAATGATCACAAAACACATTCTGAAGAATTACAGAATACTCGATTCCCTGAATTAAAAAAACTCATCAGTTTCAATTCTTAATTGTCACATCATTTTTCCCCCATGGAAAGTGTGGAGGACTGTAAAAGGAGAGCAAAGAAGAAAAGTGCCTCACAGAACCCCAGAGGATTAATGAAGCCGGTCAGTAAAAGAGTGTTTAAGATCCAAGTATTTCCACCCTTTTTACCTGTTTCACACAAAAAGGGTCGAATGCCTCTGTTGATCTTAATTATGGCAGCATCAGCTGCAGACAAAGCAAAAATACTGATGGATTCCAACATACATAGTTTAAAAACCTGAGTTTGAATTCACCTGCCCGTTTCATTTGCTAACAAGGCTGCCTGTCACTGACACTCCAGACATGAAATACCACTCAGCAATACAGCAATTGTGCTTAAAGGCTCCCAACAGACAGATTGCTGTGGTGTTCAGCCCCTACAGTGGCAGGAAAAAACATCTGCACAAGTTTCAACTTCATAAACCCCTCATCCAGTTATACCACAACTAATAAACTCCTCAGAGAATTCTAAGATCTCACACACACACACCTCTTCACTCTACAGTGGCTTTCACAGCCACAAGTAGATAATTTCCAGTATTACTGTATTACACTAAACCACCAATCAATAAGGTCTAAAGCGTGTAATTTGTAGTTGGTTGAGAAAGTAACAGAACTAAAACACTGAGCAGGTCTGCTAACATAGTTCAAGCTCTACTATCACACTGGACTTGAAAAAAACACACAGTAGTAATCAAAAAAACCCCAATACCTACAGAAAGATTTGCACACACTTTGGGGAAAAAGTATTTTAATACCATGCAACTGCCCTTCCTCCAAAACTGCACTGCAAGCAAATACGTTTGCTATGGGGCATTGGGAGACTGGTTATCAAAAGTAAAACTCAGAGAGAAATTATTTTTACAGTATGTGTTTTTGCATATTGTAAAACATGAAAAATTTTGTAAAAAAAATGGTTTGGGTATTTTTGTGGTTTTTTTCACAATATGAGCCTTTTCTTCAGCAAGTCAAACATACAGATAAAACAAGCAGAGCTCAACTTCTATTCAGGAGGCATCTGGAAGACCAGGCTTTTGCTGCAAAATTCTGACTTAATTTTACTAGGGAAGAATAAAATCTGGAGGCCAACAGAAACTTTCCAGAAACCTATGTGGCAACAGCAGGATACCTACAGTCAATCTCTTCAGGAAGAGAGATGGAGCCCAGGGAACAAAAAAAAAGACCCAAAGCCCCCAAACCACCAGCTGAACTTATCATTCCTGATATGTGTGCCAGTATGTATAAAGTAGAAGGGGCAATAATAGCAGTTTAGATTCGAGCAGCTACCTCAAAGAGCTGCTGGTGAGGTTAAGAGCTAATAAACTACACACTTTGGAACTCAGGGTGAAACTCTAAACACTTAAGAGCCATGTATTTTAGAAACACAGTTTGGTTTTCAAAAAGAATAGTTAACTGCAGAAATTCAATCAAGTACTGTCTACACTCAAAGATACAAGAAGAAACAAGGAAAATTAGGAAAATCTATTAAAGGTATCCCTTTACAGGGCATAGAATTCATTGTTGTAGAAAGTGTCATTATTTCATTGAATTTCTTAGAAAAATCTTCCTATCCTTGACATACTTTGTCAAGACAAACAAAATTAACAGCTTATGGCATTTCAGTAAACTGCTCCTACCCTCCCATTTCAAATGATGCTGACTTTTACCATCAACACCACAAATTAACTTATATAACTTTTAAAAGAAAGTCCATTTCCTTTGAAAGCTATTCATCTTAGCACAAAATCTACATAAATCTACATAAATGGACTTTGTGCAGACAGCTATATTGAATTTTGGGAGGACAGTGAAATTACACACAGCCCAAGAGCTCCAGGCAAGCCATGAAACTGAACTCATTTTTCCAGCCCACAGGCTGGAAGAGCAGCACCAGTCCACGAGCAGCCTTTACCTAGACGCTTCTAATCAACAAATCTCCTCCTGACAGATAAAACTGGATTAATATGTACTATGGAGGCGTCAGCAGCGAGTCCACAGTTCAGACTGTGTTGAGATTTGCATTTAAAGCAAGACTGAAATCCTTTTGTTTTGTATTTTAAAGACCCATTCTGCTTTTCAAATTTAGTACAGTAACTTCTGAGAGGGCTGAGCAATTTTTCCATGTACAACTGCTACCGATTTCTGCAGAGAAGGCATTTTCAAACACTCCTCCTTTTAACTTCTTTTCTCCTTGCATTAAACAGAGTCCCTCCAGCACTCACCTCAATGCCATCCCAAGTTATTTCTAAACTTTAACAAGGGAAAAGCTCCCTCCCCTTTCTGAGACGGCCTCTCCTGCCGCCAGCTATGCTGCTTCTCCAGACATGAACGGTGTGGTCCCTGGTTCCGCCCCGCTCACAGCCTACAAAGCCCGGGAAGCAGCTATGCTAGTCCACCTGCAGGAGTAAGATGAGGCTTAGGAAGAGGACAAGCAACAAGCAAGGATTGCTGAGAAAGCAATCTGAACTCGAAGAGGTTGTTAACCCAAAGGACACCTGGCGCTGCTGCTGGCTCTGCTCACCCGCCCGGCTATGCAAAGCCTTAGCACACCCACTCAAGTCTCAGTGCCCCACATCTTTCAGGTGACCTTTAAGCTGTATCTAAGAGACCTGAAATACTGCTTTCCAACACCTCTCATTTCTCAGTGCACTGGGGACCATGCTTTTGGGGCAAAGGGTGAGCACAAGAAGAGGTTACACAACGAGAAGACACAAGGAGAGTTCACAGCCAGGACACTTCTGTCAGCTCCTCACCAGGAAGAGCATCTTGGATAAGACCCTGGGGCACCATGCGTGATTCCCCTCTTCTGCAGCCTGCTCGATAAGTCTTACGTTGTCTAATCTGTGATCCCAAACCAACTTGGTTCACGAGTAACAGCCTCGTCATGTCCTCTGGCAAATCCTAAGAAGCCAGCCAGAATATCTGCTGCCTGGGAGTGCGCAGGTACATCTAACACAACGGCAAACCCGGTATCCAGCAAGAGGCAGGAATGCAAAGCTGGCACGGGGAGGTCTACAGGAATAAATGAACACATACATGGCACTTGGGCTACTACTTCTCCCCCTTCTTTGCTTGCTGTCCATACCAGTGGTGTCAGAACACACAGGGAAGGGCAGCTGTCTCTTACGTTTTTCACATATAGAACAAACGAAGCCAGAAAGCTGCCCACAGCAGACAAAGCTGTTTAAAATACACGCAAGGCTGCATACGGTTATAGCCACGGGAGAACCAGGAAATCACAAGTTAGATTTTCACTCAGCCTTTGCAACCCACAACCATGCATTCTGATCTTCCACATTACCTCATTCACATCCACAGCCCATCACCCCACACGCCATGCCCTCCTCTCCAAACGCTGGCTGTCACCTTAACTCTGACCACAAACATAACTCCTGGGGAAAAGGAAAACAAAAACCACAGAGACACGACAGACTGCTCTTAAATATTTGTAAACAGCCGGTGCAGGAATCATAACCTATTCCTGCTCCCCCTATCAAGACAGCGGGCAGCGGCAGCGGGCAGCCCCGCTCAGCATCTTTAACCACGGGAAAACACCGGCTCCTTCCCCCGTTGTGCCCACTCCGAGCTCAGAGCCGCACACTTCCCGGAGGTAGCAGGCGGATGCACGGCTGAAGTAGGCAGGTGGTGGATGTGGGTGAAGCACCGGGAGAAGGCAAACTCGGGAGCTGTGGGATGTACGTATGGGACAAGGGTTCCCGAGCAGCTTTCCTGCTTTTTAAGGCTGCACTGGAAGTAAAAGCAACCGAGCAACTATAACCGATTGTAGAGATTTTATTTCAGGTGAATTCTAATTGAGCTGTCACCAATTACATTAGGAATACAAGGAAAAAGTGTGAAACATCACATCCCTGTATTCTGGGCAAAAGTGATTTTTTCATAATGTATCTTGATCACTTTGGGCGTTTTGAAAAGTCTCTGAAGACAAACTGGGTTTGGGTTTGAGAGCTGGCTGCTTTGCATATTCATTACATTTCTGCAGCGTTTCCAAAGGACTTTTAGCAGGAGGAGAAAATTACATGTAGCTGCAGAAGAGACACTTCACAAATTAGTCTTGTCTAGCTCTGAGATGTGCCAAAATACAGCCGATGAGTGAGCTCCGCGTTTACGTACAAACCCGTACCTCGCCTCAACTAATGAGAAACTTGAAACGTGCAAAAACACCCTCGCGTAAAGACGAGACAAGCGCACAAATACCTCCAGAGCAGGGTCCTGCACCGGGGGATGGAGCCCACGGGAAGCAAACCCACACCGCAGGCACGGACGGGGGGCTGCGGTCCCCACACAAAGTTCGCGGCCGCCGAGCTCGGTGACAGGAACCTCCCCGGGGCGCCTTCTCCGTCGGGGCTGCCCCGCGGGGCGCCGTCGCGCCCGCACAACCCCTCGCGTCCGCGCCGGGGAAGGGCACGGCCCCGCAGAGCCCTGGGGG
>VYXD01018775.1:322392-387649 GCA_013397195.1 Hylia prasina | reverse complement strand
CGGACCGCGCTGGGGCTGCGAGCCGCCCGCGCCGCCCCTGCGGGGACAGCGCGGCTCCCAACTTCCCGCCCGGCCCTGCCTTGGAAAAACAGCCCGCGAACCGGGCCGAGGGGCCCTGCCAGCCCGGACACACCGCCCCGGGGGCGGTGGAGGGGGCAGAAAGGTCCGGCCTGGGGTGCGACGCGCAGCTGTGCAGAAACCGGTGCGAAAGTGCCGAGTACCAATTCAAGCGAGGAGAAAGGAGAGTGTGTAATTGTTTTACTGATGGATAATTAGTTAAACTATGAGTTCTTAAGTAAGTCGTGTTTCAGTGATAAATTAAGTAATAAATAATAAATTAAGTAACTCATATTTAGTACAGATAACAATAGAAAAAAGCATTACACGTCTGGAAAAAAATAGCGGGTGAGGGGAAAAAAAGCCTCAATAAAATACACTTGTGCTGTAGGCAACATCCAGCTCTGCCTAGAGCTGCGAGTACCTTTCACACAGGGTTTTCTTTCCTTTTTCCTTGCCTTCTAACCCATACCTTGGCTCCCATGCACCTCATGGCTGTTTGTCAGAGCAGGAAACAGAGTCCTGAACTGGCTCCTTGGTAAGTAACTCCAAACAAAATGGAATTCTCCTTCAGTTTTTTCAATAGAAAGCTGAGGCTTTGTAGCATCTATGTCAAATCACTATCACCAAAACTATATAAAACCATCTAAAAATTAATATATGATCTAGGAACAAAGCTTTTAAAAGCTCTAAGGATGCAGGACCACATTCTGGAGCTGGGGAAATGCAAGCACCCTTTTTTTCATTTTGTAACACCCAATCTCTGAAAACTTGCATTCCTGCAGGGATATTTCCCTGTTTCCCAGCGAGCTGTGACCCTGGATTGCATCAGGCCTGCTGGCAGTGGGGTGGCAGTGGGGCACAGGGCCCTCTGTGTGTCCCTGGTGCTGCCCACGCAGGCACGGCAGGGACGGGTGGGCGGCTGGCGGGAGCTCTGTCTGCATTGCACACCCTGACCCAGACCAGGCACGCTGCTCTCCAGCCTGCTGGCAAGTCCATGCCCCAAATCAGCGCTTGCCCAATCCAAAAATCACCCCGCAGGTGAAGCTGACTGCACGGAAGGGATGTTGCCTGAGGAAAAATACCTGTTGCCTGGAGGAACAAGCAGCACCTGTCCGTGGAGCCCCTCTGCAAAGCAAAGTGTCAGTCAGCCCAGTTTTCCCCCAAAACTGGAGTGACTGGGGCTGTCTCCTCATCTTTGGGGTGTGATCCAGTATCCCAACAGAGCAGATGAGGAGGCAGAGGCAGCTTTTCTCCCTGGCATGCTGTGGTTCCCATGAGAAAACTCCATTGCACATTGCCCAGCAAAACCACAAAAATGTTCACAGCACTGCCTCCTCTCCACCCACTCAAAATGTTTTTGCATACGCCTCTAGGCACTACAATCATGGTAATTAAAGCTGTAAAATATTATTAGTATCACACTTGTATAGACTTTTCATCCTAAATGCTTTATATACCGTGCAACAGAAATTCAGCCCCTTCTATGGAAAAAAAAAGGAGCCGGCACAATGCACATCAAGGTGGAAAGCCAAATTTTAACCCAACACAAATCCCTTCTCCCTCAAGAAGCTCCTGGGACATCGTTGAAGTCCAGCCAGGGCAGTGCTGTGCTGGGACTCGGGCAGGGATACTGCATGCCTGGGACTGTGAGTGTGCATCCTAGGGAGAGACTAACAACACTGCTCCAGGAGCATTCCAAGGGATTTGTGGAGATTCTCACACCACTTAGCTGCGCTTCCAGGGGCTGCTAGTGAGTGAGGTGTAACTCAGCCCCACCCTGGGCTACTGAATGTATATATCAAGGCAGGTCTAGGAAAGGGTTGAAGAGACTGCAGTCTCCACTGTAGTGTGTCCTTACGAACAGGAACAGCAGCATATCTGCTCCAGTCTGACATCTCACTCTGGGGAAGAGGAATAGGACAAATGTGCTCTGTTGTCTCCCTTCACCAGCAGATCTGAGAATGCTGGGCAAAAAGCCAGTGGCAGCCAACAAATTGAGATTCCCCCAGCAAAAAGCAGAGAAGTGTTTCTAAAGTGTTTTTTAGCACTGTCCTACCATTAACATTCACACACTTTCCTGTCTAGGTACTGTTTCTGCTTACATCCCACAGAGGACATACAAGCTCTGAGTCTGCTCCTTCTCCCACATGTCCTGACATCTGGAGGTAAAAGTGTCCTTCAGACATTGCCCTGCACAAATGGGAAGGGAGGAAGGGATAGACTTCTGTTAATTTTATAGCTCTTCTATTCTCTTATATTTTGGTATTGAAATGGTTGCAGTGTACTGAGAGTAAGTAGGTAAAAGCAAAAAATTGTAACACTAAGTGAATAAAACACTAAAAAAAGATGAAGGTGTCAGAACTTCACCTCTATTTCAGATCTCCTTTCCTTCCTAAAATGCTTACAAGCTAGGGAATAATGCTTACAAGCTAGGGAATAAATGACAAAATTTAAGTCCCTTACCTAGTGTGGACTACCTAGATTGATACTCATGAGAGAGGCCCTACAGAGTGCTGAAAATCTTGTGATATAGCTCTTTATAAAGAGCATATGCACCCTTGCACCCACATAAACCACTCAACCTTCTACACATGCTTTTCCTACCACCGTGCTAAGGTGCTTGGGTGGAAATCATTACAATTATGGCCAATTCCACAAAGTGATTTGGTCCCTCGAGACCTCCAAATAACAAAGAATGGGTTCATGTGCAGCACAAGCAGATTTCGCGGCAGACAGTTCTGCCATTCCTCAAAGACTGCCCGCATCCAGTACTGCTCCAGCAGTTGAGCCCCAGTGGGCTCAGCTGGGGCAGAACATGCCCTGCCATGGAACATTTGCAAGGCTGAGCTGAGCAGGGTGGGGAGGTAGAAGGGTTAGGGAGGGGGAAGCCAGAGATGTGCTGTCACCTCCAGGGAGCTGGGAGCACCTCTGCAGAGGCAGCTCAGTCCTTCCCCACCCAGCACACAGACCTGGCTGGTGCAGCCTGACACTGATGTTCTGTCTGATTAAAGGAAAATGAGATTGGAATCATACATGGCACAGGGACACATTCATAATATAAAGAAGTCTGCAGATGATCAGTTCTCTATTTCCTCAGACTCCCCAGATTGTGAGATTGATGAGGAATCTGAGGAGGGTACGAGAGCTACAGAATCAAAGGGAAAGACAAAAAAAATCAGCAGTGAGCAATTATATTCAAGGAGACAAGACAGTAAGTCAGACCCAGAGGCACCTCCAAGGCTGCCAACACAGCAGCTGGTATTTCAGAACATCTCTGTGGTCGGTCCCCAACCTCCCTGACTGCCACTGGAGGAGTGGAAAGGTGCTGGAGGAGAGGAGCAGAGTGCAGGGGTGTAGGTGCAACCTCACACCAGTTTGCCTCCTCCTAGCAGGTCACAGCTGCTGGCTGGGGCACAGAACACACACAAGTACTGCTGAAAATGCATGTTGAAACATAATTCTCAGGGAGGCTATTAATACCTGTGAAGAAAACACTGGAATTGGTTTTAATAGAGGAGAGTGCACTGCATAAAAGACAAATTTCATGACCTGTCATTGTCATTGAGGAGGCTGCAGAGTCTAGTGGCTGTACCATGTAGCTGGGCACAGAGACAGCTGCATTCCCTTTCTAGCTCTCCTTTGCTGACATTGGACAAGTTATTTCACCTTGCAGCACCTCAGTTTCCCCATCTGGATATTAGGATAATGATTTGACTGCTTCCTCAGTGAAGCAATACTAGATCTGCTGATGAAGAGGGTCAGAGGCAAATATTATTATTTAGCATCATAAATATTCATACCATTGTGCAATGGGCAGGACTTGCTGAACAGACAACAGCCCTTGCTAGAGATCAGAAAGTTTACAGTCTCTAATACACTGCACCTATAAATTCACCCAATGCAACAAAGAACAAATATGGAGCTGCATATATTTTTGGCAGCTACACCATCTGACTGAACGCATAGTTGGGAAAAGAGTTTTGAAACAGAGTTAGCATGCTTGGAGCATATAAATCAGAAAGTGGCTTCAAATTAAAATGGAGTACCCCAGACACACAGAAGGGCTGCACAGAATCAGGTGGAACAGAGCTTCCAGGAACAACAAAGAAAAAGGTATCTAAACTTGATAGGACGGTGAAAATCAGGAGAATAGGGTCAGGGCTGAGTAGCAGAGGAAATTATCTCATCAACATGGCTAGTGATATCTTCCTATTGATTTTCAAATGAATAGATTTTATGGCCAGGAGCAACTGTTTAAAATCATAAATCATCATAATCTCACCTCTTGTACCCTGGAGATCAAAGAATTTCATCTAGTAATTTGAATTACATTAATCCTATGTAAATAAAACAGTGCACTAATTATAATCAGTTGGAAGATAGACATGCATCACAAAGACCTATGTGAGCATATAGTTAATAAAAAAAGACTTTGCTAAAACTTAGCCTTTAATCTTCATCAAAACAGGCACAAACCTGGAAATTACTGCATTTTAGGGTTGTGCCTGTGTGATATTTTGGTTATGCCCGTTTCAGCAGCTTGGGAAACACAGGTCCTGCTGCCGTTCTCCCTGGAGGCACAGATCCCAATGCTTCCCCCGCTGGAGGCAGGGCAGGGCTGCACAATGGGGAGTTCATGGCCACTCTGGCACTGCTTGTCTGGCCCCACAGCCCCACACCATTTCTTGCAAGGGCCAGAAGGGGCTGGCATACACTGTGCTTCAGTGTCACCTGAGCTCTTGGGAAGCAGAGCTTGGAAATGTGCTGAAACAAGGAGCTTCAGAACTGAACATCTTCACAGGTTCAGCCTGTGTCTGTCAAAGAGCTTCATCTGAAAAGCACAAGAAGTAGAAGGAAGAACAACTCATGAGAAGTCAAAATATACTATTCCAATGCTTTCAAAATAGCAGGGCTGAACTTTTTGCTTTGAAATTATCTGTTTCTGATACAAAAACACTTGAAAATATAAAAACAATATTAAAATCCAAAACTAGGGAAAAAATTGCTTTTGAGAGCTCAGTGTGCTGAGTATTTTGGTGATGCTGGAATCATCATTTTAGCTTGGGCTCACTGCTTTGGTCAAACAAAAATTACAGACAGAAACACAGTAACAGTGCTTTGTCTTGGTTTGACTTCTGTGCCTTTCAGCCATAAATCCAAAAAGGCAATTATTTGCCCAGTCTTAGAGACAATCAAGTGAGAGGGGGAAAAGAAAGAGAAAATGCATTGCCTGTGAGCACACACCTAGTGGTAGTTTTGCTAGGGTGAAGCTTGTAAGAGACCTCCAAGAAATGACCAGATGGCATCATAGGACTCAAGACCCTCCCCGTGTGCTTACCATGCTGCTGACTGCACCCCTCCCTCTCCAGCCCCATCCCACATCCCAAGCAAAGCAATCCAGCCACCACACAAGTAAGCAAGCAAGACGCCAGTGAAGGCTACAAACCCCAAAACTCAGGTGTGCAATGAGGGGAGCATAAAGCCACTTCCAAGTCCCCAGGTATTGCCAAGGCATCACTCAGGACCTTCTTTCAGGGTAAAACTGGTTTATTATTTAATTCTTGGTCCGTAAAACCAGTGAGAGCCAGCAGCAGGAGGGGATGCCGGGAGCCGGCGGCTCCAGCGTGAGCGACAGCGCACACGGCTCTGCATCTCCAGAGTGGGAGTTTGGCCTTGCAGCCAGGCACTCAGATCTCATCAGGAGCCCAAGGGGGTTTGCAGTTTGGGACTTTACTCTTTTAATCTGGCTCTCTTCTAGTGCTCATGGGCGTGGAGCGCGCAGTGGTAGGTGAACCCTCCAGTGCCTCTCCCTCACTTGCTGCACCCTGTGTGGTGCATCCAAGTTTAGGACAAGGAATGAAAACCAAGACTGTGAGGTGGCAATAGGCCAAGGCATGACCCCAGGGAAAGGGCTTTCAGCACATAGGGTGACAAGGCAGCCCCAATTTTCCTGGAGACAAAGCAAGTCAGGGCCAGCAGAGGTCTCCATTATGTGAAGGTGGAGACATGAGCACCAGACAATAATTAAAAAATTGTAACCTGGAAATAAAAATACTTAAGTGCAAATGGCGGTGTGTCAGGCTTGCAGCTGAGACCAGGTAGCTGTCAGGGCCCTCTGAAATTCCTCCCTCCACTCCCAGAGTAACATTCCAAACTCCTCACAGACTAGCCTGGTGCATGCTTGCTCCGCAGGTCAGTATAAGCCTCTCACCACTGACATTTAGATCCAGAGGGCAAAATCTTGACGTTGCAGAGGTCAGGAAGTCATTCACCACTTAATTTGCCATAGCTAAACAGACATCTGAAGCCATGCTGAAGCCTCTTAAAAAAGTAAGCTGGCTTTCAAACATGCCATGCACTTGTATATACAGACCTGAGTACCTAAATGTTATATGCATGAATTTAAACACTCTGTGCCTCAATTTATCCATTTCTCACTGGTGGCTGAGGGTTGTTCACATCACAGCATTTTAGGAAGCCAAGCACTGACAAAGAAACCCAAAGTCTACAGGTGAAAGCCTGCAGGAGAGGGGAGTGATGACTACCCTCCTTTTCCAAGTAAGGAGAAGGCTGCTGCGCCTTCCAGCTCCTTTCTTGGCAGTGATCTGTGTGTAGGCAGTGGTCATAATCAGGAAGTGCCTCCTCCAATTTACAGCTGGTGGTACCACCTGTGCCTCTCCAATTCCAGCCAAAACAACCACCTCCTCAAACCCACTTGTAAGGAAGGGCAGAAGATCCAGCTATGACAGCTCAGAGGGAAAAGCAAGGCTTGGGTTTAAGTGCTGACATTTTCCCTAGATGTGAACCACTGCTTACCAGCGTTTTCTTTCTTCTTGTAAAAAACAATTACAGTGCCTGCTGAGAGAAGGTGGTCCTACCATACCATAATGACAAGCAACTGATAAGTAATAGGGTAGACATGGGACAGCAAAAGAAGGGGAAGACATTCAAATTTTGATGGGTCAATGAGCAACCAACATGCGTGTCTGTGTGGCAGCTGGAATGGAAGAAAGTGGAGTCATTACTCATCATTTCAAGTCTGTCAAGGATTTACTTTCTGGAAGAAAAATAGTGGGTTAGTGACTGCTGGGGAGGCAGGGAACATTTCTGTTCAACTGAGACAACGCTGTGTATATGGGAGTATGTATGGGCACATGCCTCATTGGTATTATCCTTCTGTCTCCTGAGCTGGTTTTTGATTGCCAGGTCCCTCCTGGCCTTTCACCTCATCATGGTTGAAGCCATCTCCCTACCAGTGCAGCATCTCAAGAACCAGTTCTGGATTAGCACTCACTGCTTTGATCCACTCCACAATGGAGCTCTTTTACTTGGGAAACTGGAAACCTGAGGAGATTTTAAATAACAGAAATGTGTAAGAATTACACCTGTGGTCACCCAAAACTAATACCAGAAAGGGAAGTCTCACTGTTCCCATCAATGGAACTAACAGCAGGGCTTCCCAGGCTTCCATGGATGAATTAGTCTGGACAAAAAGAATGGAGTCCACTACCTTATGAGCTGGCATTCCTTCTGGGGGGCTTAATTTTTCTAAATGTGTGTCCCTTGTGTGGAATATACTGTGTTCCTGTTCTGGTCCCACTCACAAACCTTCAGTTGACTTCTCTGAAGTGCACAGGGCCAAGAGGCACTTATTTTCAGACTTACTAAATGCCTGCATTTCCAGTTAACCTGGAGCTGTGGGTGCCAAAACCTCAAGAGAGTCACTTACCCTCATTGCAAATATCATCTCAGCCTCTCTAATGCCACTGGAAGAGTAATAACCTTTTGAGAAGACTTAAAGGCACTCTAAAAGCTATATACAGAAAAAACACAAGATCAGAATGAAAGCCAACAGCTTCTGACATCAGATAAAACACTTCCTTTCAGTGTTTTCTCCTTTTGATTAGCTATTTCTTTTCATTTACATCCCATAGCCTCAAAAAGTTATTTTTGAATGATCTGTTTGCTGCAGATTTCCTGTAGAGACCCAACCATCTACTCATCATCAGAAAATACCCTGCTGCCGCTTGATCCTACAATTGCTTCTGTATGAACCTAAGGCAGGCAGGTTCTCATCTTCCATTTAGATTTTTTTTTTTTAATGGATGATGAAAGCAGAAACAATTGAGCCATACAGCTCCCTAAAGCTTTTGATATTCATTTTCTCCAGTCCAGCTCCATGGTGACACACCAGCACAGGGAACATCCACTGCACAACAACAAAGAAACATGCACTTTGCATTTTAGAAAAGGTGCTCTTCACATGGCAAAACATCTGTCCAGATCTATAAAGCAGGCAGTTTGCTGTCTTTTAAGGCAGTCCTGACAAAATGCCTACAAGTCACTCTCCTTGGAAAAGGGGGAATGTTATTTTTTCTGCTACACTCTGCATCCCTTCATCAAAACCCCGGTACAGGCCACGCATTGAAGAGTCGGACTTGATGACCCTTGTGGGCCCCTTCCAGCTCAGACAATTCTGTGGTTCTGTAACCAGTCCCCTCCACCTGTCCCTGCTGAATTCACACATTCACTCCCAATCTCCTGAAACTGGGGTTGTCTTGTCACTGGGATCCAGCACCAGGGGGTTCTTATCAATGCTTGGGATGTCCTGGTGCTCCTGACACATAAAAAACCCACGGATTTTCTTCCTCTAAACCACCAAGACATGTGTGATCACCTCAGATCCTTGCATCAAAGCAACACCCCCTGGGACAGCTGGAAGCACACAACACACCACCAGCTCCAACACCAGCTCCAACAGCTGTCACCAGTCCCATCAGTGGCCACCTCCATGGGATCTAGAGTAAGGAGTCCCACTGCTTTCTTCCTGTAGCTGCTTCCTTGAGGTAGACCAGCAAATTTTGCATTTCCTGACATATAGCCTAGGTGGTGGTGCCTTAGAGAGCACCAGTGACAGCTGGATGAAAGGGAGCAAAGACTAGCCTTGTGATCTGTCAGAAAGTGACTGCTGGCCAACACAGACATGTGAGACCTGGGGTTTAGCCACAAGCAAGCAAAAACCAAGCCTCCAGCTTTGCTTTCCTCTGTGCACGTTTGACATCATTGAGAAAGGTCACATACAAGTAAAACCCCAGGTAGAAATACACTGAAATACGGCTGAAATACACACAGAACAGAAACTATTCCAAAGGGTTTGCTAAGAAAACAAAGCACAAAAAACAATAGTCACCTTTGAATATTGTGTGGATGGCTGCAAAGTTGACTCCAATAATCACTTTATAGGCCTTTCTCTTTCCAAAATTAAAACAAAACAAAACCAAACAAAACAAAACTACCATCTTTTCATAGACAGAAGAACATATGATCTGGTTAAGGTGCTGATCCATCCCAAGGTGATGAATACTGTCACGGCTCGGAGCTTCATCTCTCACCTAACATTTCCTGTAATGAAACTGGCTAAATTTTGACATGGAAAATTTTAATCCAAATAATGAGGCTGAGTTACCTTGAGCTGATGCATCTTCTTACCTGTTTTGAGAAGTCTTGTATCACCATCCTCACTATAGAAGACATTAAAATTGCTCACTACACCCACTACCTTCAGGAGCAGGAGTAAGTAGGTCTGGTGCTACCCAAAAGAAACAGAGACCTGGAGATCTTAATGATCAAGTGTTTTTGACAACAGATGATTTTTTTTTGGTAATGAGCAATTTTGCTCATTCTGTAAGCCTTTCCTACACTGAGACTTATTTTTAGCCCTGGCAAGACCTAGCCCATTAACATACACAAAAGATTTTACAGTAAATCAGTATCACTGTTGGTTACAATATGTGGAATCCTGCAACCTTCCAAAAGCAGGACGGGTTTAATTTTACCTGTTTCAAGGGTGTTACTGACCCTTCACATGTACTGTTAGAGGGAAGATCAGATGGCAGATCCTACACCGAGCTGGGAATAAGGAAGAAGCTGAATGCCCAAAGGTTGCTGCTGCATTTCTCTTTTCCATTGTCTCTTCTCCAGTGGGAACTGTTTAGAGAGAGGATGAAATGACTGTGGGAAAGAAAAAAATGTGTGAAAAAGGGAACCTGAAAAAAGTAGCAATGAGAAGTCATTAGGAATCTCTTGAATGGTGAGAATATTGGAGGTTTGTTGAGAAGCAGAACTATTCATCTCTATGCCATAGGCAAAGTCGCTGAGCTATAGTCTTTTCCCTTAGCTAAACACCAGCTTAATCATACAGATTTCAGTCATGTAAGCAATTAAAAATAATTGTTTTCCCTCAGCTGGGTTTTTTTTCTCCCCACAAAATACTGACAAAAATGGCACATGTTTCTCTTATTTGAATTTACTTTATTTGTGCCAAAATTAATTTCTGACCTCTAATATGTGCTCCAAAAAATGGTGACTGAAATAGAAAGCAAGACTTTCCATCTGATTAAATGCTTTTATGGTTTATAGTTACACAAGACCCACTGCCTAGTGCTTTCCTGCAATTCCTTCTCAACGTTTAGAAATTCCTGATCAACAAGGAACATATCTGGGAAACCCAACCACAGCATTTCAGGGAAAAGAAACTAAAAGGACAGGGATTTCAAAAGTGACAGCAGCATAAAAAATAAATACGGGGGAAAAAAGTTGCAAGGCCAGCCTAGCACTTACCCACAGATCCCAGCAGTAGTTCCAGGCAGGATTTATTCTAGTAATAAAAATACCTGGGGGATATAGGTATCCCAACACGACAGAAGTGGCAGCAGTGGTAGAGCTGAGTTACATAAACACAGTATCACCTTCTCCCTGCCTGCCTGGATCTCTCCAGGTACGGAGCAGGTTCTGTGGGATCACAAATGGGCAATTTTGTTAGCAGAAGACTTGGGAGCAGATGAAAGCTTGGGTCCACCATCCCCCAACATACCTGCCAGAGAAGCTGAGCTGGTACAGGGTGGGGGAAATTAACTGTGCTAGATAAAGGAGTGGTTGTAAAATCTCTTTTTGCCTGGAGCACTGAAGAAACCAAGAGAAGGAATAGCAGCTCTGCAAGGGATGCAGCTGCATGCCACTTCTTTTTGAGGGTGCGCTGTGATACTCCACTCTTGCCTCTTGAATTCTTCCCCAGGAATTAGAAGCTGGAGGAAAATTAGGGGGAGTTATTTATTTATTTTCACCAACCCATTGTGCAGCATTCTTATCTATGATCTAATAACTCTTTTAGCATTCGTAACTTCTGTGATTTCAACCAGAGGAAAAATGCGATAGGGTTTTGCATGACTCAGAGGTCTTGTGAAATGCTTTAAAGAAGCTCATCTTTCAAGATTTTTACCCTGATTGAAGGAGGGTAAAAACCCAAATTCTGTAAAATGGTCTGCTCACCAAGTTTTTGCAAAGCATGCTGATTTTTAAAGGTGATTTTCTTCTGAATATACAAACTATTCTGGAAAATTTGACAAATATCTACCTGATTAAGCACACAAAGGTGTGTTTCTACATTCTTGGGTACATTCTTACATACCTGCCCAGAGCTTCAAGCTTTTATCTTTTTTTTTCTTTCGTCTTCTTTATAATCAAGGCCAAACTTTCAATTGGCAAAGTAGATCTGCAGACTAAGGTTTGCTAAGCCAATGGGAACTATTACCTGAAGCTTGCATAGAGTTACACCGCTCTCAGCTCTGCTGCCACTCTCAGTTTCTGGGGTCAGACTCTCAGTTGTGTGAACCCACTCAGGGCCACCGGAATTCTGATTGCCAAAGATCACTCAGTTTCTAGTGAGCAACTGCCATATGGATTTCCCTTTCCACGGAGCTCTGATGTGCCTGCATCCCTTCTCCCGCTCCCTTACCTCATTAGAGCTTATGACAGAAAGGCAAGTCAATTGCCTGGAGCTCCTCGAGAAGCAAAGCACAGCTGCAAGCTCCTCATGCCTCTCCATCTGCATTTTTGTGGCACAGCAGCAATGCTCTGTGCATCACAGGCACTGAGCCTGACTGCTGTTGGCTTCCAAAATCGACTACACCCTCCCGAGTTGTGTGTCCTCTTCTTTGATCTTCCCATCCATGCTTTTGGTCACAAGAACAGGAGCTTTGAGCTTTCTAGTATTCAAATGCCTGCATTGTTCACGGCATTGCCAACCTCAGCCCAGGGCTTGGCAGCTTTCCTTGGGACAGAGAGGCACTGTGGGGAGGGGGTGGACTCGGGAGGCAGCAAGAGAGACCAGAGGCATGTCCCTGAAAGTTGTCCTTCAGTGCAGCTTAGAAAAAGGAAAGCTGTGACCAACACACAGAGTGACAGGCTGCTAACAGAGACATCTGAAAACTCTGACCTTTCCCACGGTGGGGAGAGAGTTGGTGTGCTGCTGTTCCAAGTCAATTCTCTTACAAGGCTTACTAATAACAACAGTTAGGAGTAGTAATAATAATGGTTTGTGGAACAAATTTGGGGTTCTGACTATCATTCAGCAGGGAGTGAAACATATCACAACTGTCTCTTTTAGACGTGCTGGGAAAACTTGTCATAGTTAAGGATTAAAGTACTAGGCAGATGTGACATTTAATATCTGAACAGGAAATTGCACTTTAAGTTGCATTATCATCCAAGTTAATAACAATAACAACAACAACAAAAATAATAACAATAAAAGAAATAAAGAAAAGAAAGAGACATCTAACAGTAAGCACTGTGTGCTGTAGCCCCTAATACCCAAGGGTGGTTCCTGTACCACAGCATCCCTTAGGAGCCAGCTGGGGATGTGAGCAGGCTTCACGTGAGTACAACTACATGAAACAACACTGCAAGTTTCCAGGCTGCACCGTAAACCAAAGAAAAACTAAGACACTTTCCAAAACAAATGAAAGTAATCTCTTCTTTTATTTTCCCTAAATGCTTGTCTCTGAAATGTCTTGCTGCATTTGTGTCAACCTTTCAATGCAGGAAAGGCTGTGGCACAACAGTGGCAAGCTGTGTGGACTGAGTTCTGGCAGAGTTGGATGGAGCAGGAAAGAAGTTAAAGGGGAAAAAGTTTCACATTTCAGTAGACAGAGACAAGTACTTCCTATAATAAGGAAAAGGACTTGACAGAATTTTTTTGTGTTTTAAGCTTTTTATGCCTCTCTTAATAAGAACTAAACTCCTTTTCTCCTTCTGCCACAGTGTATCATGCCTCAGATAAAATCCTTTCAAAAACAACATGCACACACAGACTATAATCTGACATTATTCCAGTGCTACAGGGAACATCTTGAACATAATTTCACCACATGGAAGTTGACTTGCTATGAGAAAAACACACAAAAAAGCTTTCAAAACAAATCTGTAAACACATTTATGCTCCCAATAGCCATGATAAATCCAATTAAACAGCCAGGATTTGTGTTACAAACTGTCACTAAAGGAGTTAATGCAGTTTCTGTGGCAGGGAATACACCATCTCTAAGCAAGAAATCCCAGTTCCAAATTGTGTAAGGTTCGTGATTTTATAGCCAAGCCTCACTTGAGAGGACCAATAGCTAAACCAAGACTCTTTAAGCCCAGCTCACTCATATCCCATCCATGCTGGCACTGCATTGCCTGACCCTCACTCTGCCTAGTCCTAGCACCACCTTCTCTCTGTGCCATTTAGGGCCTTCAGGATCTCTACTTGCCTCTCATACAAAAAAGGTCCACGTGCCATGCCCCACACAATGCCAGTCTGACATTCTGCTCCCAAAACACTGAAAACATACAGCTGAAAATGACTGGGGAGGAATTATTTCAGCCTGGAACTGAAGAATTTATTTCCTGCAAATGCCAGCAGGTACAAAGGAGGAATGTTCCCTTCGGACTGGGAAGGGCATGGTGTTTTACAGCATCAGGGAACAAGAGACCCTGACTGAAGAACATCTGCTTCCAACAATCCAAACAATCCACAGTGAGGTTTCCACTGGCTACCTGTTAGTCACACTGGAAATATAAATCCTACTAAATCAGTAACAGCACAGTATCTGTAACACCATTGCTTTGCGTCAAAACAATTTAAATCTCATCAATATTTCTCATGAGGGAGTAAATTCCATTTATGAGTGCTGAGAGCAAGAGCAGCAGCAGCTGGTCTGGTTCCCCACTGAAAGCTGGTCCCAGCTGCAGCACAACAGTGGAAACCCAGAGTGTTGTGTTCCACAACAGTGGATGTTCCAGTGTGGAGCATCTCGGCACTTGGCCCCACTGCTGGGCATCCTAATCACACATTAGCCACCTAGGTAAGACTTCAAAGCTCCACAACGGATTATCCTTCAACTAAGGGGAGTCAGTGGACACAAATGTGTTCCACCTTTCTGCTGGAAGGGGCTGAAGAACACCCCAGCCATTGCCCGCACCCCCAGTTTCCCTGTTCCTGTTTCCCCCCGTTTCTAAGGTCTGTGCACACGATGGGTCAGCCCTCCACAACCTTCCCATTTTTCTTCTTCAAAGGTTTGAAGGCTCCATTTTCAGTGCATGTAGCAATGATCTCTCTCAGGGCTGTGGTGCTATGACTCACAGCAAAAGAAAATAATATAGCACCTGGCTTGGATGCACAGCTTGGAAGCAAAATCAACAACAGGGAACATTTGCAGAGCAATATATGCCTACATAACATTGGACAACAATTTTGAGCACTGCAAGTTTTGGCCTCTTAGAGATGTTTTTGGAAGTTTCTTAATTCTCAGCAAGTGGCAATACTCTGTCTTAAGGCATCCTGTGGCCACACATGATCAGCTTAGTCAACATGGGTGTTTTGGGCTGGAAGATGCTGTTGCTGACAACAGGCAGCATGGATTGGAAGGGCAGGAGCAGAGCTCTGCCACAGGCAGTGGCCACCTGCCTGTGGAGTAGGATGTTTCTCCCCTGGCCTGATGCCAGCAGGCACTGCTTTTTCCCACTGTCTTTGAACACAACCACGGATATTTTTATCCCTGTCCTTTCTACACGTGCATACCTGGAAAAGCCAGCATCTCATCTCCCTACAGGGATTATAGACACTTAGATAACAACAAATTAAAAATGGACAAGCATTAGCTGCGTGATTCCAGCTGGCTGAATTTATTTGGGCATACAAGCTGCTGAAGCCACACCTGCATGGCTCAGACACCATCTGAATGTTTGCAGAGCTGCTGGACACCTTGAGCAATAATGATGAGGCCCAAGGGCTTTATGAGTATTTCCAGGTGTGTCTAAGTTGTTTCTGACCTCTTCAGACTGCAGCCTGTTTGGCTTATGGAACTGGCAGGATGCCCTGGTGTGTTTGGTATTGGAACTCCTTTGAAGCAGGGAACAGTGTTTGCAAGCTCACCAGTTCTCTGGCATGTCTCCATGCCAAGGAAGCTTGCTCAGAGCTGGAAGTGCCAAAGGTCCAAGTCAGCTGGCAAATAACATCTGCCTAGGGATGCTTTCCTTTGGACATACAGTTCTGGGAACAGACTTGAAGTTTAATGACACAGAAGAAAAGCTCTTGTTTCCAGGCCATGCTGGTTTTGAAATTAACAGCTTCAAAAGGTTTTTTTTCCAGGAGTGAAAGAGAAAATCCAAGCCAGAAGCTCAGTCTCTGGTTAACTTTAACCTTTTGACATAAATGTGGACAGACAGTCATATTTTATATCCTTTTGCATTCATTTCCATATTATAGAACTGGAAAAGCCAGAGGAATACCACACAGTTAAAAAAGCTGGCAGTGCATGGAAAAGGAGTTTTGACTTTCAACCTGGAGTCATTCTTGTGCCTGCATCTCCTGTGCATTTTCAGCACTATATACATACATAATCCAGCATCCTAATCCTGAGCCAGGCTCCTCCAGGCACTTGTGCCTCAGAGGATCCTGGTAGTGATGCCACGACCTTTGGCAGATTTATAACAACACTGAACGTGGCTCCACATCCAGAGGAAATTGGAACATGAGACAAAGCTGGTCATGAGAAGATGGTAGGAACCACAGAGACCAGCCCAGATCACCCCTCACTTTCAGAAGGTGGTCTCTCTCCATGCTGTGGTAAACTGGACAGTAGATAAATCAGGCTGTCTCCCTGCACAGCAGACGTGTCTTTCCCCAGTCCCAAACAGACAAGAAGAAGCTACAGCTCTCACTAACACCTTGCCCTGCTAATGGCATGAACTGGGCTCTCCCACTCTTTCACACTCTGGAGATGTGCCCTGCAGTCAGGAGAAGCCAGATTTTCACACAGGCTCAGCACCAGATGAATCCCATTGACTCCAACAGAATCATAGCAGCAGGACACAGAGAGAGAGGGGTGCAAAGCTGTAAAGTCCCTGGACAAGTCCTACTGCAAGGGCATTTGGCAAGTACCTTTGTTGCATTTGGCACCAGATCAGAAAACTAAACACTGCTAGTACTTTGAAGAGAAAGCCTCTCTCCTCACCTTGACACACTATTTCTTTAAGTTATCCTTTCTTATCCTATCAGAATAGATGCCAGAGCGGAAATACTCACTTTGTGAAGAGGATGAATCAGGCAGAAGTGGTTGTTTTCTTTGACTTTCTTGAAGATTATCTGGCCACTGTCAGAGGCAGGAGCCCAGGCTTGTTCAACCTTTCCTCTGAGTCAGCATAGCAAGTCTTTACCTTCACTTGCTGGCTGGCACGAAAGGAGAAGAAAAGCATTTGTACTCTGCTGCAGTCACTGTCACAAAAATCCTGTTGTTGTCAGCAAGAGCTAATACGGATGACAGGAGAGGCTGAAATGACTCCATCAGGGAATATTTGTAAAAATCTATTTGGGGCACATCCTGCATTTCTCAAGTACCTGCAGGAATGGCTGTGACTAGCAGGGGTAAAATGGCTGTACCTCCTATCCTGGCTCTCCCTGCCTAGATGTCCATGCACCAAGTTTTGCTTGCTTATCCGCATTTTACAAAAAGATAGCCCTTTAAACAAACTACCTTGTTTCAGAGAAAGACACTGGAAAGCTGCTTGTGAGTAATGTACAATGTAAATCCATTAATCAGGCAAAGCCACTGGCATATCTCTACCTAATCATTCCATAGCACTTATTTCTTTGTCTCTCCCATGTTTATATTCAAATAGAACAAATGCAGCAGTCAAAAAATTCTGAGCTGGTGAGGGAAAAAAAAGTCATTAAGCAGCCTGTTTAGAAGTGTAATGACTGAGAACTGCATCTGAAAGCAAGAAAAGTAAGAATTTAAAAAGGCCAGGCATCCTGGGAAGGGAGGGGAAGCATGCCAAGCTGGCGTGCCCTGCTGGCAACAGGAATTTTGCACCAGTGGATTCCATGTGGGTGCAGACACACAGTGGTGCATCCGTAAGGAACAGTAAGCTGTGAAACTATCAACAACCCAGCCCTGACAAGACAGGCTCTGAGAGAGCAAGGAGATATTTTTGGTAGGTTGGAGGTGCCTGGTTATGGCCGTGCCAATGGCCACCTGCCTGAGCTGGACCTGGCAGAGCTCACATATCGAAGAAAATAGGAAGCAGCAAGACACTCAAAAACTTAACAGGTGAAGCAGCAGTGGAGAGCCACAGGTTGCCTTTGTGTAGTACCCAAGAGCTAGAAAACATCATCAGAACCTTCTTAATACAAAACAGCCTCCTTTGATCTAAAAGGGCTTGACAGGCTCCTTTGACAATATGGAGATTAATCCTGAAGGTAGTTGAGCACACCGAGGCTAAAATTTAATTTCAAGAAACGTTGGAAAGAGAATAATTCTTTTTGCACATTTGTTTAACAGTACTAGCAATTCATTCTTCCAAGAGTGCTTCGTCAAATCCCAGGACAGTTACTAAAGGCTACTGTATAAATGTGGAAACAAGAAACAACAGCCAGTATAAAGATAAATCTGAAGGCAGACAGACATGCACTTCTCAATAAATCAAACATTGCTCCCATGGCCTCCTTACAAAACCATGCCACCTTCTGTGGTTTCTCATAGCAAACACAGGGGGTTGATTTCTTGTTAGTTCCCTTTCCTTCCCGGCTCTCAAGGTTTGTTTTTAAATGAAATACGGAATAATGTTTCGAAGTTCATGACAGTGGGCAAGCCCTCTTTCTCCACAGGAGGGATGCAGCAATAAAACTGGTCCTGCCAGGTGCTGACCTGCCTGTCTGTATGGGGTGAGGATTGTTCAGCTGCACTGAAGCCCAGGTATCCGAGACTCAGTAAGGATGTCAAAGTGATCACAAACCATCTGAATCAAAAGGAAACAACAGATTTAGGTAAGAACTAAGCTAAGCCATGCATCGACCAGTGGCCTAAGAGCCAAAAGTGCTATTTTCTGAGTCAGCACATACTACTGGCATGCTCTCTTCTGGCATCTCCATCCACCAGCCTAATTTACCCCTCATGTTAATTTCCAGAGGGAATGTCCCTCCCCACTACACTGGCACAGACACAGGCTCACTCACAGCAACACCCCCATCCGCCCTCCCACATCCAGAAAATCCCACATCCATCCCACATCTCCTCCCACAGGAGAATAAATTCTCTTCTGGGGTTTATGAGTAAGCAATGACCCACCATAAGTGTATTTTCTCTTGGGGCCTTTCCCCATGGATAAGTCCATGTAAGGCATTTGTGCTGCACAGCAGCACAGGGCAGTCTCACAGCTGCTCTTAGGCTGCATCAATGCTCCTTTGCAGAGCTAACAAGATCCCTTATGCTTGTAAGCAGGGGTTCAGAGGCTCTTGAAAAATGAAGCCTATAACCTATTAATCAGAGCAAATTTAACATAATAAATAAGAGCTCGTGTCAAAAAAAACCCCAACTGCTTCTCTATTGCAGATTCAAAGCAAAGAAGGAATCCAGTCAGATTTGTATCACTGCTTCCTTGCTCTATAAATAGCTGCAACTGCCATTCTAAAAATAAACCAGATAAATATTTAAGGCCCACTGCTACTTAACTTACTGTTGTACTTACATACCGCTTACTGTTGTGTAAATCACAAGTAATATCAATGAGATCCATAAATTTACACCACAATGCTTTGCTGAAGTGAGAGGGAAGGACTGTTTTTCCAGAGATTACAGACAAGTCCTCCCATGAACACTTCACCATCAGCTTTCCTTCCTCCTGACCTACAGATCCCTTTGACAGCCATGGGAAAATGAGCATAGGGGGAAATGCCAAGAAAGCTGCTACAGTCCTTCTGCCTAATCCATAAGAGGGATAAATAATTTTTTTTAAAGGGTACCTCTGTCCTCTTTAATTTTTAAGCTTAGCCTGAACAAGGACTGCGAAAGATACCTGCTCCCTAGAGCAGTTTAGAAGAAAGTACTCTGCTGGAATTTTCTATCTAGTTTGGTATTTATACTTGTCAAATAAAACAATGATTACCACAAAACTACTGTAAAAATAAGCAGCTATACTTTCTTTTGTAGATAATTTGTCTATCCCCAAAATAACTCAGTATTTTGCCCATGATATACTTCAGACTAATGCACTTCTGAAAAAAAAATTTGAAGATGAACAAAATGGTCTCAAATAGCTCTTCTGTCTAATTTTATCTCAAAGACACCATTTTAAATCAAATAAAAAGACAACAAAATGTACCTGATAATGAATTGCATTATTTGTCAGGGCACTTACAGACCACAAATTATTTGTATTACTGGAGTAAACATTCAACAGAATCCACTAAAACATGTGAAACTATTTAAAGGAAAATACAGCAGTTCTCCATCCTGAATAAGCCAAGGGGAAAAAACCAACCCAACCCAACCAAAACCAACCCAAACTGTGCTTGAGCACGCATAGGTATTATGTTATTCTGATTACATAGGAAAACTAAAGACACAAAGGCTGCCTGTTTTGCTATTTTTCCTTGCTTTTCCAGGAAACCAAATATTAAGTACCTGGCTTACAAACCTCCAGCCGTTGATCCCACTTCCTTTGACGTTCACCTCCTACGAATGACACAATCC
Source organism: Hylia prasina (assembly GCA_013397195.1). Lineage (NCBI taxonomy): Eukaryota > Metazoa > Chordata > Aves > Passeriformes > Sylviidae > Hylia > Hylia prasina. The sequence goes on along the minus strand of VYXD01018775.1, from coordinate 367,736 downwards.
AACACCCACATACCTGCTCTAAGAAATCAAGATTGCTGTTGCTTCAACAAACCCCCATGCACTTGGGGCCAGACAAAAAAAGATGAAACACCCTGGAACCCTGCAAACAAATTATAGCCATTGCTGACTGACGTAAGGAGGGGGAAAGGAGAGCAAAGGGGAAAAAAAGAAAAATTAAATAAACCAGAGGAAGCATCCTTAGTCATCCAGAGCAATGTGTTGAGATTTTAACAGCACACCTGGAGATTGAAAGCTTCTATTAGCTCTAGCTAGAAAGTAAAGAGCAGGCTGCTAGTGGGCAATGAACATCACCTTGTGGGGTGGGAATGGGACTTGCCGGTGCTGCAGGGGGGAGGGGCTTGCCTCCAACAGCATGAGAGCCCAAGGCAGGCAGAGTTCTGGGGGCACAGAGGACCTCCCTCCCCAACGGTGCCCTGCACAACTGTTGCCTATTGCTACTTCGCAGGCCAAATAAATCAGTAGGGAGCAGCTGGGGCCTTTGTGGTAAAACATGGATTCAGCAGCATGGAGAGGATTTGGTACCCCATCTGACTGCAGCCAGCTTCTACACAGCTAGATGAGGGCATTGTGGATGATGTAGCGTTTCAGGGGTCAGAGTGCATGGGGAGGCAGGCCTCCAAAAACCTGGGAGGAAAGCATATGCTGTGGACATGGCTCTGCACTGCTCCCCTTCCTCCCTCCCCATTACTAAAGTGGCAGTTTGTCATGGATGGAGCTTGACAGATCTGCATGCTGCATCCCAGGAATGTCACCCATCGCTGGTACCAACAGCATGGCTGCCTGCCACAGCCAAGTCTTCCCTTGAGTGCTCCCAGCCAAAAGTGGTTCTCACTCAATTTTCCACAGCTGAAAAGACCTGGGAAGGGCAGAGCTGACCTGCACCTGTAAGTGACCTCCCCCTTCTCCCCCATTTTGAATTATATTTGTGAGCAAACAGGTCAAAATACCGCCTCTAAGCTCAGAACCCCAGCTTTGGCCTAAGCACCACCACAATTTAGGAAATGTGACAAAGAAACAGGAAGCAAGGAAAATGCTGCATAATTACTCAGAGCCACTCTGAAAGGAGGGCTGTTACCAAAACCACTGAGTCTCTTTTATTGAGGATTTCTTACTGCAGTAGAATGCTTCCTAATAGCTGCTATATCCTGCTTGAGCGAGTATATTCTCCTCGGAAATCAAGCAAAGGTTTCTAATAGTTTTTGACAGTGTGGTCCCCTAAAGCTACATTTTCTGTCTGATTCATGCTGACTAACTGTAACCCTACGACAGTTATTGAAAGTTAATTAGCGGTGAAGTGCTAAGAGCTCTAAAAATGAAAATACAAGCAAGAACAGAATGCAGAGTGTCTCCCTTCCCAGAAAAAATACTGTCAAAAAGGTTACCTTAACCGAAAAAAATATTGCAAGTTGAAAATGTGAGAGGAATTCCTCTAATAACTTGGCTGTGACGGTCCCTTGTGTAGACAAACAGCTGAGAGGTAACATATTCCTAAGGGTTTATCAGGGACCCAGGGAACAAACCCCAGTATTTCTTTGTTTCTTAAATTTGCTAGAGGAAGTGCCTGGAAAGTTACATAGAGACAACGCCCAAGTTACATAAAGACAAAGATATAAATCAATCGCTGCTTCCTTTGGGGACTCAAGTTTGTCAGATGTTGCACACGCTATCAAATCCCAACTATTTTTGCCCTTATCCTTCACTTCCTCAGTATTTGCAAGGAAAAATCCACAGTTAGATGTGAGCCCAGCCAGCACCAAGCGGGCGTAGGAGGTGAGGCGAGGAGAGCCACAGCCCTGCACCACCCACTCCCTGCAGATGTAAGCGCCGAGACAAGGTGCGAGGCAGTGGGCAGCACCCTTCAGGTGTTAAAAAAGCCTATCCTGTCACCCCCAGAAGCTGGATACAGCCCTAAATAATCACAAATAAAGCAACCTTCACGCAGAGAAGGGGCATTGTTTTAAGAACAAGGAAGGGAACGCACTGAAGCAAAGCAAGTAGGTTGGAAAAGCCAAATGTAGGTCTCAGTTTAAAAACAGACAACAGTGATGCCAGAATGCCTTGGCAAAATTGTGCTTATTGATGTTCATAGAATAGGGAAAAAAGCTACAGCCCTTTCCACCCCTGACTGCTGACTGTGACTCACTAGTGATCTAAAATGACTGCAGTGAGCAAGCGGGGACTGAGCTGAGTTGGACCTTGCTCGCGTCTTCACAAGGTTGACAGGGGAATAGTGCCCTGCTCCGGGCTCTCCTTGTGGCTGCCTAGGAAATACAGAATAGCTGTGGATTTTCACCTCCATCACAGCATCTAACACCACTTTGTTCAGGCAAGTCCTCTGGGTGGACAGAAGGTCTGATTAATGTGTGGTTCAGTGTGTGGCTCAGCCACCCCTGCTTACCGGCACCCTGGTGACCTGACTCGGCCTTTTCCCTCGGGCAAGGAATTGGGTGTGTGAGAACATCCACTGTCCCCGTTCTGCTGGGTCACTGCCTGGGTTGAGGTCTGCAACTGTCACAAGCTGTCCACGTTTGGTTTGGAACTACTTTACACCTTTACGGGACAGCCAACGCTCTCACTTTGAGGGGAGCACAATGCGAGGACGCGCTGTGGGCCGAGCTGTTACATTCGATGTTTTTCCCCCTTCTCTCCAAGCACACCCTCTCAAACCCACGGAAGGCGTAAGAGGGGCCGAGGGCGGGGTGTCACACTCCAGACGGGTCACTCAGCCTCCGCACAGCAGCNGAAGGTACTGCCCCTCCCCTCCCGCCCCGGGGCAGGGCGGGCGCTCACAGGCCGGGGGTTCGTCAGCCCCATCCCTTCGGGAGCGGGGATGCGCTCCGCTGCCGCTGTCCCCGGGCCCCGCGGCTCCCGCGGCCGCCCAACATGGCGCTGCCCGGCTGACGGGCCCGGGCCGCCTCGCCCCGCCGGCAGCTACAGCGGAGCTGGGGCAGCCGCGGCCTGAGGCGCTTTGCCGTGTCCCCTGTTCTCCCGTCGCAGTTCGGGTCCCGCAGGACGGCCCCGCGCCGTGGCCGGGGGCCAGTGGCGCTGGAAACCGGCCCGGGAGAGCCCGCACGGACAAAGGGACCGCGGCGCCCGCAGGGGCGGGCGCGTCCCTCCCGCTCCCGCGGCGGGGCCGGAGCTGCCTCTGGGTGTGCGGCTCCCTTTGGCTTTCTCAGGAGCTCCCTTGGAGTTCTCAGGGGAATCGAGTGCAGAACAGATCTTTTATTAACATATTTGAGGGCAGGCAAACCCGTAAAGGCTGTGCTCAGTTGTAGTAGGAATAAGGAACTCGAGAACCGGCTTCCTCCTTGCACTGACCTCGAGTCTTGGGCATCCTCTGGGTTCTGCAGCAGATGCTGATGGCTCATAATTTCAAATTTCTTTGCTCACCGTCTCAGAATTTGAGTTACTTTACCTGTGTGTCGTCCCAGTAGCTAAACCCAGCACTACCTCAGAGTTACCTGTTCAGAAGCATCTCCCCTTTTGGAACATCATTGTTTCACTCTGTGGAGCTGGTGCAAGACTTCAAGCAACTGATTTTTCTCAAGGAAAATACCTTAAAACTATGGCTAGTAAGAAAATCCTTGCCAGCCTTGCATGTGGATGACATTGCCTTTGACACGGATGGATACTTTATCCATAGTGGCAGGAAATCCTAAGGTGCCCTCAGGGAAGGTGTGGACATTCTGGGCTGTGTTTTGGCCCTGCCATTTCCTGTTACTGGATTATCTTGGTTTTAGACCTGGGTAATGCCCAGCCTCACCTTGCTGCCTCAGTCGACAGCATTCCAGTGATAAATAATCCTTTTGCAGCATCATGCGATGACTTTTGTGAAAGTGCCTGTCTAAAGGTACAGCCAGTGCTTGTCTGAGTGGTTGTGCTCCCTCCCCTGGGATTTGCCATGGATGAAAATTAATCCGATGGTTAATTTTTCCACAAGAAAAATGCCCAAATTTTAAGGTTAAACCAATTTCGTAGGATCATGTGTGGACAATAATTCTGTAATGCTATAATAAACCTAAGTAAGAACATCCACAAAGTATTTTTCATTCGCTTAACTAAATTTGTTGAAATATAATTTAGCTTAATTTCAGCTTCCTTATAAAGATACAGCAGGTTTTTACCTGCAAACAGCATCTCCTTGTCTGGATTGAGACTGCACATACTCATTTTGCTGCTCTGAGTGCATGACAGAGTGTTAGCAGTTATTACTGAGCTTGGCTGAAACGTGCATTTTCTATTCAATAAGCCAGATGAGTCCCTCTGTTTGGATGTGTAATTATTTTCTCTATGCTTCTCTAATTATGTTCTTGAAACACTGTGGTAATGCACTGTAGGGTATATTTCACACATCTATATAGATCCGAATGTATGTTATTCAAACTTTGCTCCATTAATCTTTTAGGTCTATTTCTGCAGTCTTAATTCTGACAACCATAGGGGCTCACTAATGTTTCAGGAGGGTTAGAACAATTCACATCTCTACTTCAGTGATGTATGGTAAGCTGTCAGTGCAGTTCCCTTATTACATGCCATGGCTGGACTGTGACAGGAGAAAAAAGGGTCTAAAAAGAAGAGTTGTGTGATTTAACATTAGAAACATTTCCGAGGGAGAGGAGTATGACTTTTGTCATCAGCAGCTGTGTCATGTGCTAAATGACTGTGTTAATATGTAAGTCTGTTTACCTGCTCAGACTCCCACAGTTGCATTCACCATTGGTATAGGGAGCTCTGGTGGAGTTACACCCACTCATGGAGCAGTGAATTTGGCCCAGAAGCCCTGTTCCAGTGCCATCAAAACACTGATGCTGAAGCCAAGCCTTTCTGTATTACATTTTTTAAAAATACCACCCTGGTTACTTTTTTTCAAAGGTGTTGCAGTTTACTTTGGAGCCTAAATGACTTGATTAGAAGTCCAATTTGAATTTCCATCTAAATCATATTGAGCATGTTTCTGTCAGCATTTACAACAATGAAATGGACTAAAATTACACATTTGTATTTGACACATGCCTAAATTAACTTTTTTTGCTTCCCCCAGGTAAAAACTGCAGCTTATTGCAGGAAATGGATGTCATCCAGAAGCAGGATGAAAACTGTTACTGCTATGTGCAAAACAGAACCATTCACTTACAGTACCTGTGGTCGACTCTCCAGGTAAGAGGCTGTTCTGGGGATCAGTCAGTACATTTCATGTGAGCTTTTCCCAGAAAACCATGTGGCCAGTTAGCAAGATCAGGGCAGAGGCTCTATGGAATCAATAGTTGGAGTGGTGTATAGTTGGGACCATGATAAAAATGCAGCATTATGAGCCTCCAGTTGGGATGCAGTGAGGTTTGGTCTCTACTGTAAGGATGTTAGTCATGCTTAGACTATGATAGTGCCACAGAAACATTAATTTAGGATTGTGTATTATTTTCTTGCACACCTTTTCTGTTGATGGGCCACTGTTAACTTCTGCAACAAATGTTTTTGCTTATCACCAACTGCCTTTATGGAACTTCTGAATTTGAGGACTGCATGCAGTTCTGTGGCTTTCTCACCACAGCACACCAAAGTGTAGGAACCAAAGGCTCGTTACATTGTGACTAATGAACAAACAGCAGGAGCAGTGTGTTCTCCTCAGTAAGAGAGGGTCATCTTACAAGACACACATTTAGAGATTAGTTTGAAGCAAATAAAAACCTCTTCAAGAGTGGAAGCAGTAACAGCTAAAGGAACAAGCTAACCATCTCCATGGTTCCTTTTCTTTCCTTAGAAGTATGTCTCCAGACAAAGGTAGGAAACCATTTCATTTTGTCTCTGTTGGAGGACTTTTCTCTCAGATATAAGAAAGTACAACATCTCTTTGTCTGGACTGTTTTCCTCAGGAACACGTTGCAGATGTTTTTACGAATGGTAGCAGTCTCCAGGTGGTAAAACCCTCCATCAGTCACACAAACCTTCCTGAAGTCAATGTTTAAAAGCAGGAAGTTCAGATTGTTCCCACAGCAGACTGCTTGCTGACACATTGTTTCCTCTCCTAGTACAAACCTGGTTTATTACCCATTGCATCACTCTTGCAGATGGGTCTTTGGTGTCTAGTCAGCCCTGATGAAGAGCTCACAATGCATCAAAAAACGTATCAGAGTTCTCAGGAAAATCACCCTAACTTAGAAGATGAATAAGATCTTTTACCAGTTTGGTGGGAGAGGGTGCTGAGAACCAGCAAAAAAACCCCAAAATATCCAACAGGAATGTGCTTCTCTTTAAATTTCTGGTTATGCTGTCTTTCATTTTCTTCATCCCTCTTATGTCCCCAACAGGAAGACTGCATTATAAAGAAAAGCAAGTCAAATTTGTTATGGTTCAGGAAGGGAAGGAGGAGGGATATGAACATTCACAAAACAAACTGTGGTCAGTCAAATATTACTGGCTTTGTTAGAAATTTGTGTGGGCAACTGTCAGAGTAAAACCAAACCCACTGTGTTTTTGGATAGTTTGAGGTCCTTCCACTTTGCTGCTGCTGAGTTCTCTGAATTACCTTGTAAGGTGATTAATTGTAAACAATCTTTGCATAGTATAAATAACCAATACTAAAGAATTAAGATTTATTTTCATTACCACATGCATGGCTGAAATGTGATACAGTTCACAAAACCCCACAGTGATTCTGAGCTGCTCTGTGTTTTCTGTTCTTTGTTTCTAGATAAAAGTTAGCAGCAGAGAAAAGTTCCAGTTTGAACCTATTTCAGAAAAAAACAACTGTCGGAATTCAGAAACTGTTTTTGAGTTTGCTGCATGTGCTGTTCAGATCCTCTGGAAGCCAGAGACATGTACAGAAACTTTTCTGAGCATAAAACAATATGGAGAGGATGTTTGCTTCAAAATACAACCCTTCAAAATTGAACCATACATTGTGAGGGTGAAAAGAGAAAGTAAGTACTAAACCTTTGAGTTTAGTTACAGACGGCTTGGTATTGCCAGTGCTACTGAATGTACCACCTCTTCTGTAAGAAGCTTAGGACTTTTCTGTTGATATTTTATATAATCAGCATTTCAGATGAATTAGTCTAAAGTCAATTTCTATTTCTTTCCCCCCTTTTTAGTGCTAGATGGAAAGCTCTTGTTTTTGTTTGTAGCTGGAATTTTTCTGTTCCATTTTGCAAACAGCCTGAGCAGGTGAGTACTAGCTGCTTTTGACCTTCTTTCCCAAAGCCTGTGCATCTTTGGTCTGTTTGCTAAGCTAAAGAGGCAGTTCTTTGGGAAAGTGAAATAAGGAACTGAATATATATTTAAAACTTCCTCATACCATTTGTATTTGGACAGATTGTGACATACCATGGAGTACCTAACTCTGTTTATCAATCAGCTGTGTTAGGGTTTTTGTATCCAAGCTTCCTGCACTGAGGGTCACCAAGACAATCAATCCTCAGTGGGGAAGTGTGTGGATCAGAAAAGTCCTTTTTCCCTTCTGTAGAACACTGAGGATAGCTGAATGCTAAACAATACTGATTATTAATGATGCCTTCCTTGGGAGGAAATATTTAGGATAAAGTCATCTGGGGCCTCTTCTGCCTCCACCTTTGTGCCAGCCTTTCTTCTGATGCACATTTTGCATAGCACATAAGGGAGGATACTCAGTTGTTACAGCAAGATATGTGCCCACAACTTCAAAGCAAAGTGAGTCACAAAATAATTGTCAGGAGGCACCTCTAAAACAAGCAGAGCAGCAATAGGTTTTATAGCATTAACTCTGAATTAATAAGATGGAATTTATAAATGCATATGCTTAGGAAAAAAAAACAACTTGTGGGTTTGTGGAGGGTTTTCAGCATTTAAAATTTAAATAAAACTTCTCTTGCAGTACAGAACCACATTGGTTACTGCATTTTCTTCTGTGTACTAGAGACTAGAAGGTCAATGCAATCAGAAGTAGCTTTAAAAAAACCACAGCACAGTCTCTTAACCTGTAACAACTCCAGTGCCCTCAAGTATCTGTTGGGAATTTTTCCTTACACAGATTTAATACCTGAACTGCTATGGGTTGTTAACCATATAACTACAACTCTAACTTACAGCTGATTTGAGTTCTTATTGAAGATCATTGCAGATTTACAAATGTTGGTATTTTAACCAATTACAAATGATACGTCTCACCATATTCTCTCTTGTTCTCTTTACAGGAGTGCCAAGTTCTTTTACCTTTCTGGAATAATACTGGGTGTCCTTGCTCTGCTTGTCTTTGTCCTGCTGACACTTAAAAGGTTTATTCCAAGGGTAAATCTGCATTTATAGAACAAAATAATAGTAATCATCATAATACAAGAAGTGACAGTACAGAGCCAGATTCTGACCTTGTTCTGGCCAGGTAACTGCACTGAAATGACTGCAGGATTGCTTGAATCAAGTAAATAGAGTTAGGTCAGAGTCAAGTTCTATTTAGCTTCCTCCTGAATTTAAACTGAACAGGCATTGGTGATGTACAAGAAGAGTTCATTTTGAAACATAAATTATTTTTATTGAAGCTAAGCTTACCTTTGAATCTGTGAATAAGTCTAAGTAAAAATATAGTGGCAACTGAGACAGATTCTCTTCACCAAAGACAATTCATTATAAGGCAGATGTGAATTTCTCCTTTACTTTTATAAAGCCTGTGCATTTCTATAATATTGCTGAGATAATGTTAATTGGGAACACAAGTCCATAGGGTTATATTGTGACATTGGGACATGATACACCAATACAGGGATGCAGTTGCTCTGCTTGGAATTGATACTGTTTTGTTGTAGCATGCAGAGGATTGTGCAGTGGGAGTCTCAAACCCTGTAGGTCTAAAGAATTTCACATCTGCTTTTGCCTGTGAGTTCCTTTGGAAACAATGGTCCTGATTCTGACTTGAATCTTTGTAATGAACTTTTTACCTTTTTGTTTCCTTTAATTTCTAGCACAGTACCTTCTGGATTTTAATGAGTGGCTCCTGGATGGTCTCTCTCTATTTTATTTACTGCTTCAAAGAGAATATACAGTGGTTGTGGTCTGAACACAAAAACTACCTGTTGGGTAAGCAAATTATCAAGAAATGTGCTGCAGATTTTGGTTTAATTTAGTGGTCAGATGAATACCTGCCCATAAAAAAGAGAATCAAGTGACTCATTTATAAAGCTCTGTTTTCTCCTAAGCTATAGATGTTGAAACATTCTAAAAGTTCCTAATCCACTCAAATGAGTGTTTACGCACATTGTATAACGAAATAAAGAGTTTGATGTAGAGGACTAGTTCTAAGAGCAGATTTTGCTTGCATTATGTGTTCATTGATTTGCTGTTGCATACTTTCCCTGTAAGAGCAAAAGGGCAGCTCCTGTGGTTTGCACTTTGCTGGAGGTGGGAAATGGATGCACACATTGGGAGCGGGATGTGGCTGCAGGGGCTGACAAACCTATTGATCTGGCACCTGCCTGGACATGGTCACGTGAGGAGAATTCATGTGCAGCCCACACACAGCACTGGCTAAAAGCTGTTCAGAGATAACGTTGTGAACTCCTGGCACACTTTGGAAATAGGACATACAACATCATGCAGTTGTCTGTAAGACAACACAAGAATCAGCAGGCTACGCTTCACAGCAGCTGCAAGCTTTGTGAAACAGAGTCAAGTTTATAGGGGTAGTTTGCATCCTTTTCTCCATGTCCTTTTCTGTTCCTACAGGATATTTTCTGGCTGTTGGGATTACCAGCTTTGCCATTTGCTATCAGCATGGGCCGCTGACCACAGAGCTCAGCATAACCTTGTTCACGTGGGCGCTCCAATTAACAGCCTTTGTCCTGATCTACTTTGGTGTCACCATCCCTCAAGTTGCATATGCAGTCATAGCAGTCAGCCTCTGCTCCAAAGGGCTGTGTTACCCCCTGGGTGCTGCCTGCCACATTGCCAGGTCTGTGTCTGTCTGTAAATGTCCAATTCCTGGGAGAAGCAGGAAACACTGGAAGCTGATAATGAAAAAGCCCCCTACACTTCAATAATGGTTTAGGAATTTCTAGTAATAGTTTGTAATTTTGCCAAATGTAAAACTGCAGTAGGAAATGTTTAAGGTACAGAGACACTGAAATTATTTTCCACTTCGCAGTTTTAAGCATGCGTTTTTTTCTGTGCATAATGGAGAAATGTGACTGTGTTCTTAAGGACTAATGTAGCACCTTCCAGTGCATGGCATATGGCAACCAGAACATTTCTGTTTGATTGATTAGACTGCAGCAATACGGCCTTGGTATGATGTGTAGTGAGAGAAGCTGCAGGGAACTCATATGGAATCTTAGGGACAAAACAGTGTACCATCACCACGGATGCACTGTTCAGAAGTGACAGTCCTTGGAGGTTGAGTAGAGCTCAGAGACTAAAATCACATGTTCACAAAATAGTGTCCTCCATGATTTTAGTTTTCCAAGTTTGTTACCTACCTGTGATTCATGGCAGCAATCTATCAGAATTGCTAACTATGGAGATATTCCTCAGTATTCCTAGAGGCCCATTTACATTGTGGATTTGGAACAGGAACTGCTTGCAGTAGGTAGACCTTAACTTGCTAAGTGTTTTCAATAGCAATAGAGGAACAACATGTTTGTTCAGCCTTGAATTTGAAGCATGTTTTAGCACAAGTGCAACACTCAAATGAAGATTCTAAAAAGCCCTGCCAATTGACATCTGTTTTTTACCTTCAGTGATGGATGGCATCCAGCTTCAGAGTCTTTAGTACAGACTGTTCCATAGCTGTGGACTCTGCTGAACTACAGAGAAGTGGGAAGAGGCAAAGGCTAGAACTGGCATAACCAAAATATTAAAAACCAAATAATTTGGGCTTGCCTTTTTTTTTACACAGTGTAGTTTTGAAGAACATACTGCTTTCATCTTGTCTTCTCTTTTTACATGCTGAAGTGTGGCCTGAGTTGAAGCTTTTTTATTTTAGGTAGAATTTATCAATTGTTGTAGACCAATTTTTGCCTGCAGTTGAGGAGCAATAACTGTTTCAAAAGCAACATATAAGATCAACACCTCTTGTAAGCAGGTTGAGAACACTCTGGAATCAGTATGATGTGGCCACAAGTTTACTTGTACTTTCAAGTTTTACTCTGAAACACTGTAGTTTATTCTTCATGTGGTTCTTTCTTTTTGGTTTTCATGAACCAAAGAAATACATAAATCTATAAAGAAATACAGCTCTACAAATCTCTCTCAGGAGAATGATAAGGGCTTCCTAATTTTTCCGTTTCAAAATCCTTAAGCCACAGCACCGCACTGTGAGGCCGTGATGCCAGATACACAGTTCAGAGCAGCAAATATATCAAAATAATTTAGAATCTTGCAGTATTTCTTGTTAAGAACATGGATCTCACTGAGCCAGCAAGATCCTTCACCATGTGACCTAGACAATGGCTACAGTTCTCTGCTTTTAAGGCCTATTAAGGAGGAAAGTTGAATGCTGCTGGTGTTGGAGCAGGTGTTTTTATACACAGCTGAAAGTTTGATGGGCATCCAGCCCTTGCTTATCTTAACTCATCACAACATTTAAATTGAAAGCAGTTGACAGAAGGAAACAGAACATGGCACACTTTCTAATTTATATCTAATTATATTATACATCGCTACGCAGCAGCTAAAAAACCATCAGATTGTAAACACTGTGGCCTCAGACTACTCAGTTTTGTAATTCAGAGCAAGATTTAAGAGAAGCAATCTAGTAAACAACATGAACAACTCACAACAGGCTTAGAGCATTGCTTATCTTTGAAGTAACATATGCAGACTGAGTTTTGATTCAGCCCATGTCTTTGCACAGACACATTTTCATTTTGCCCTTAAAAATGGCTGAGCAAGCAGCCATCTCTTTAATTCTGTGAGATCTTAGTCCATGCATACACAATAAGGACCTCATCTAAAGCTCATCTAAAGCTCAGTAAATATGTGAAATTCTACAACTTTGGTTAAGACCTAGGGTAAACAGGCTAGCAAACATTACATACTTTGTCCTCAAATGTAAGAATGCAGCTTGTTCTCTTAAAAGGTTAGAGGTGACTAATGCATGTTAATAGCAGGTATAGAGAAAAAGGACAGATAATTACATGCCTGAAGACTTTATAAATACTGATTATTTTAATTTTGTTCTAGAAAAATGAAGCATCACTTTAAATCAAAAAAATTGATGTTTAAATACCTTACTGAAGAGGAATATCGAGAACAAGGTGAAAGTGAAACTATCAGAGCTCTGGAGGAGCTGCGCTCATTCTGCAGGAGTCCTGACTTCCCATCATGGATAGCTATATCCAAACTCCAGGCTCCACACAGGTAAGAAAACCCAGCTCCTCTATAACAGGAAACACATTGCACAGACACTGGCACACAGCAGACATAAATGCCACCTCAGGCACTCTTACAGGTATGTTCATCTTGCATATCCCACTCAGGACCACAGCCACACCTCTCTCAAGGGTACTACTCGCTGGTGGCATTAAACTTCTGGTTGTTCCGCCCTGACCACAAATTACTCTTGGGAGTTTGCAGACCTTCACAGCTAATTCATCGTCATAGGACTTAAAGGCTTCCTGCATGCCTCTGTGTAAGCTCTTGCAGGAACCCTGGTGGCTCTCAAACGAGTGAAATTGCTCCCCTTGAGGTTCTAGAGCAGTGCCCTTTTCTGTGGTGTAAAATTAGGGCAGGTTGAAAATACATACTCAAATATTACCTATATTAAGCTCTCCAACTGCAAACCTGCACAGTGAGGGAATCCTATCATTGAAGTATCACTATCTAAGACTAAGAATACAGAGAAAGAAATCAATACCTGCAACTACCAAGCAGAACAGGTGGAAGAGCTGTGCCATGTATAGCTTAAGACATAAACCTAAGACAAATATAGGTGAGGAAGGGTCATGCAAGCAAAGCCAGAAAACCCTGCAGAATATAAAATTAATCATAACAGTGTATTCTCATCAAAACAAAAACCTGAAGATATCAGCAGAGTTTCATATATTAGCCAGCCACAAAGACTTAGTCCTTGCCTCAGAACCAAGTGTGACGATTTTAAAGGAACCCCAGTCAGCTTCGAAATTAATCAGTAACAAATTAAACCCAGTTTCAGAACCTTCATCTTCCTTGGACTGGCACACAGACAGCCTCTCTGCCAGGTTTTATAGATTTACTGTTAAACTATCTTCCTTTCTAAGCTGCTTGCCTTCTTCAGCATGATGGAGAGATAAAAAAGAGAAAGCTTATTGTTGTATCATAGAACTAAATACCACCAAATGTACAAAACAACTGAGACACACATATTTTCTAGTCATCATTTCATTAATAGAGTCGTTATAAACTCTTCACTGGCTGAGAATAGGGAAATAAAAAGGAGAACCAACAACAATCAGATTTGGAGAACCCCTTCCAGTTCCCATTAAGCATCAGACTGTGGTTCATCCCAAGGCAAACCTGTTCCCCATTTAGACTAACAGAGCTTCCAAGAACAGCAAGGTGATGACGTTCATCTCACAGAAAGTCTGAAATGTAAATTATTGATCAGTTTACCAGAACTCCAGAATGTAGCTGCATTTCCTTTTCATACATTTCTCTGATGCTGTTGACACCCAAGTGTCAGAACTGCCGTCTGTTCCCACACTCTTGCCAGAAACCTCCAGCTCCATTCTCTCTCCTCAATGGAGTTGCCCACTGAAAGTAAGCTTTGTGGTGGATTGCAGTATAGGGACAGTGCTAAGTTCATGCTTTGTTCTGGCATTTACTTGGAGCAGCTGCAGAATTCCCAGTCTGCAGTTCCAGCTTCACCAGAGGTAGGAATTCTTGGGAAAGACTTGTGCTCAGCTTGCCCACAGTGTGCACGCAGCACCAGGAACAAGGTGACTACACACAACATAGGAGTGCAGAATTCATTAGCAATATCAACACACCTGAATTCTTACAGCCTTTGTCTCAAATATACTACAGCTTTAATTTATTTTTAGAAGCTAAAATATCAACTACTCCACTGTACAAATGCTTACTCTGGATTATCCTGGCAAGTACTGACAAGACATGAAAATGAAGTTAGGTCTTCTTGCTTAGTCACAAGACCTTGCAGATGGTTTCCAGAACAGCAGAAGTTACTTCTACAGAAAATACTGAAAAGATGAGCTGGGGAAACCAACCTTTGGGGTTGTTGCCATCTGTTACTGGAACGTCCAACTCATCTGCACTGCCTGCGGGGATGTCCTTACAACACTCCTGCTTAAATAGCAATACCCCTAGAATTTACAGTATTTCTTTCAATTTCTCAGCTGATCACTTCTCCCTTTCAAAATTTGACAGGTTTGCAGCTTTTGTTCTGGGATCTCCCCACGTCTCACCTGCAGAAACAAAGGCACATGATGAGCAGTTTGGCATTGGGAGCTCCTTCCTGGAAGAGCAGCTGTTTGAGACAAGGGCACAGTCTGAGCAAGATGAGCCAGCCAATTCTGTCCATGAAGAAGATGAGGAGAATGAAAATGAAATGCATACACAAATTCCATTTCCATATGCTACTGAGCTGCTTTGAGAAATAACAACAACAAAAAAGACACAAAACACACTTGTCCTAGAAAGGGAGGACACAGAATGAGAACCCACACTTGGCCTTTTCTTGTGGTTGCTAGTGGACAAAGAAAAACTGTTTCCTGTATCATCGATGTTACCTGATTAGAGCAACAGAAAACTGTTCAAGGGGCTGTTCAAGTGAAGAGGAATCTCATGCTATGGGTATTTTCACTGGGGAAACAAACCTTGTGCATTTCCAAGGCAAGTACTGGAGACAGCCTGTCCACCAGGATGTCTTCTTTTACCAAGGACACTACCTCTAGTAAACAGAGAATCTGTTTTGGCCCTTTCCATCATCAAGTCCTCTGTGCTGCGCACTAGAGGGAGGAAAAGCCATTTTTAATACTCTCTTTTTACTAAGTACCTTCAGTGTCAGCACTTCTGATAATGCTGTTAGAGCATCAACTGTGTTTGTTCTTTGGGAGACTTTTCATAGAGAGTTAACGCAGCTGAACAAGGTCTGTTTCCTCTTCTGGCTGAGTTTGTCTGTTAGCTTCATCGTGCCTCTGCCTTTAGTTTTAAGCTCCCTTTGCCCCTCAGAACACTGCCTGACTTTTCACCCTCTGGCGGTATTATTCTGTTCTTGATCTCTGCTGTAGTTATACTGTGTTTTGTTCTTTCCAAGTCTTTGTTTATTTATATACTTTCTTCCATCTTGTACAGATCTTCTGCTCACACTTTCTCTAGCCCTCTGGTTCTCCACCTCTGACAGTGGAGATGGTTTAGGAGAGGTTTTCCATCCTCAAACATTCTCGTTATTGCCTTCAGTTTCAGTGTCAGCTTACCTCAGGCAGATGCTGTTGTCTCTTCCAGGCCTCTCAAGGGCACCAGAAAGGCCATAAAGGCTGAGGCTGTTTCAGCTGCTTGGAAAAACTGCTATTAGTAGGGCCAGAGTGCTGTGTGAGCCTGGAGCTGGGAGTGCAGATAACCACACAGAGTTCCACTGGCCTCAGAGTACTCAATAGTTTGTTCACTGAGTAAGAAACAGAGTATCATTCCTGGCCAAACAATACCTTTTACCTTCCCTTCTCAGCCGTCTGTGGGACTTCTCACAGGAGGTATGTGGGGAGGAAAAATAGACCAGGGAGAGAAATTTAGGCAGTCACATCATCACCATAAGACTGTAAGTTTTTCAGCTTATGTATTACACAGTCCTAGGCTAGGGAGTAAGAGTGTGTACCTCAGTTCATCGACCCGCAGATGTCATTTCTTTCTTTTGTTCTTTAGACTAACCCTCCCTGTAGTCTTCTCTTCTCACTTTGCTGTTTTCCTTTACTGTCTAACACACTGCAGAAAACAAAAGACCATTAATTCTGTCACCAGGAACAAACCCACCAGGAACTGTCAGCGACAGGGAGCAATTGGTGCTCAAGAAGGGCCTGTCAGACTGGGATTTATCTGCTTGAAAAGGGATGTCTGTTCTTTGCAACATGCCTGGTGGTGCAGCACAACTTCAGCAGTGCAAGTGCTGTCCTGGGTCCTCCTTGTCCATCGCTGCACCAGGGACAAAACCCATTACCTCCAACGGTGCTAAGAAGTGCAGCCATACCACAATCCAAGAGCTCCTCTGTGTAACAAAGGACTCAGAACTGGTGCTTGAAAGCCTTAAAGCCTTACTGATGTGGTCTTTCCCCCTTTATATTGCTTCAGCTTTGCTTAAGTTTTAAAGGAACTCTTCCATTTTACAGTAGACACTTAACACCCTTTGGTGCCATAAAATTTTAAGTACCTATGCAGAATCTAAAGCATATTTAGCAGAGAAAAGCCATGTCAAGCAGGTGATCCAAAAAGGCATTTGCTGTTAAGTCCAGAACATTGAAAAAGAGAGCCAAGAGTTCCGTTTGGGAAGGCCACTAGCAGCAAGACTCACCCCTAAGAGAGGCTCTGCTGCTACCAAATCCACAGCGAAATTGCCACCCACACTCTGGAAGTCAGGTTTGGCTTGGGGGGCTCTGGCACTAGCAACAAGTAGTTGTGAAAACAGAGGAAAGCCTCATGATCTTGGATTGTTTGGGAGAAGGGTGGAAACTCCCCCCTGAACATTACCATAGACCAAATTCGATTTATTTAATCTTTGTGTCACCCTCATGGAAATGGAGTACTTAAAATCATTACAGATTAGGCAAAGGATACTCAAAGAGATGTCTGAATGTTTCTTGGATGTTTTAAAGTACACAGGCTTTTTTCAGTGTACTTCATAGTTCGCCAAGAACCCCCATCCAAGCAGTTTGAGGGCAAAGGAGAGAATCAGATTTGTCTGAGCTTAAACACAAAGTTTTCCTGGATGTCCTCTCTTTAGTGAGGAAGTGATGACTACCCTTCCCTAATATGGAGGTATGTAAGTACATATATGTACTATATAAGTACATAATATATATTTACATACAATAGACCAGATTATACATTAAGGTAGTATTTTACCTAAGCAGTATGTTAAATGAAAAAGCCCCGCCCCCCCCGATTAGGCAATTACATATTTTAGAAGAATACCAGGTACACCTATTTCAACAAGGAAAAAGTTAAAAAGCAATAAGAATTAAATAAAAATCAACCCACACTTTATGTAGCTGTGAGATCCATTATTTGGCAGGGATGGGTAAATACTATCCCAAGCAGAGCAGGAAACTACTAAATGCATGCACAACAGAATGGCAGCAACAGAAGAAAGATGATGGCTACCTTAGTGGGTAGCTAATAGTGACCTTAAAAATCCTCCCAAGCCTATTCCAACACCGGTAGCATTCCATAAACAAAACCCACCAAAACCAGCTGCTGTCACTGGAGCTCTGTTCACTTGCACAGTGCTCCTGTGATATGTGGAGATGACACAGCCTTATTGTGACATTTCCACTGTGTCACTTTCAATTGTGTCATCAATTGAAACACAATTGTTAAGTGCTGTGCACTGCTCAGCTAGAAAATCTAGGAACTGAATCTAGGCATTAATCCATTGCCCTAACCCTTACAAAAGCCCTTCTCCCTTAACAAAGGATGTTGCATTTTTCTCTGTTCTCTGTTGTGTTCACAGTGATGCCCTGCACTCTTCCAGTTTACAACACACATTGGTTTGTGTCCCTTACATTCCCTGCACCCCACAGAAGGGAATTGGTGCCTACAGTCAGATTTTATTATCAAATATTGTTTTAACACACTGCAAGAGTAGTTCCCAGGCTCTTGGTTCAGCATTCTCCAGTGACTTTAGTAAAAGGTCATTATCACTGAATTATTTTCACTTCAAGTGGTTATGTTCACTGCTGACACTAATATGAGCAAATAAAATAAAAGTTCATGTTGATACTATTAAATATGTTATGGATATTTTATATTTCTTACCACAGTTTTTACAGTTTCACAAATATCAAAATCAGGTGTACATGTCCATTTTGCAACATAGAATGACTATACAATTCCAAAAAGAGCAGGCATTTCAAATACACAATTCTGAAGTGTAAACACAGTGTACAAGCTCTTCACTTCACAATCCAGGTGCTATGCAGTAGCAGCTGAGGTAACACCATACAGCATGAACTCAACAAATGGTTGGTTAGCCTCAAGATGATTTTTAGCATCCTTCTGTCCTGTCACCTGTTCTGTCTTTAGTTCTCCCCCAAGTTATACAAACATATAATAAATACATTTCTGATTTTAAAGGACACTTAGACAAGTCATGAGGATTTATGTGAGTACAGTACATTTAAGTTCAAGTGCAAAAAAAGTAACTAGTGGCTAGTCATTGATGTTTCTTTTTATTGTCTATGGTGTTGGTCCCAGGCACTGCCAGAACGTGGGTTGTTCTAAAAGCACAGCTAAAGCACAGCTACAGGACACCCCTTCAGTCAAGCTAACAGATGTCAAAGTGGGTAAACCTGTGCACCCCCTTCCCTGCTCAGCTGCTGCCACCTTCCTCTCCCTGACTCTGGGCTCCTGTTGGCCTTGCCTTGGGCAGCCCCACAGCGAAGGCCTCACAGTTCACACACATCTCACTTCAGGAGGGCATCTGAGCAGTGCTCCCTCGGTCCCATGGGAGCAGAGTGCTCAGGATCTCCCAGGAACAAGCTGTTCATCTAAGAAAATCGGCCAAAACACTATCCTGACTAAACCCCCTCGACTCTTCCCTGAGCCCGAGGATTTCCCTCCAGCAGCAATTTTCACTATGCACCAGCACGAGCTGGCTGCAGACAGTATTAAGAAGCATAACAAAACATAATCCAAAGTCCTCCAGTGTCTTGACATTGGGCAAAGTAACTTCCTAAACATACTGCAATTGAGTTACATTTGCTTCCTCCTGAGAATCTCTCACTCTACTTGATTTCTGCATCCACTACTTTGCCCCTATAATCCTAAACATTAAGATTTTTAGGTGATTCCTGCCTACCCCCCCACCTCCCCTAGGCACTTAAAGCTTACTGTTTCCTTAATAAATAACCATAATAACTACACTGCATTAAATAAACCCTTGTATAGATGATGAAATAAAAAACCCAAAAAGACCACTGATCAATCTCAGGCTGTGCAATCTTGGTCAAAGATTCTTATCTCAATACAACATCAAACCTAAAATTACCCAAATGCACACAACCTTATGTGCAGCTGCAGGGCTGCAAGCACAGAGGGTAACTTCAGAAGCCTCGCTCCAGCTTTTGTGTTGCACTCAAACGCCAGTTCAAAACCTTTGCTTTGCAGAACTAAACTTTTAACTCAAACAACAGAACATTAGCTTCAAAAACATATTCTTTGAATATGCATGTGGTTTACTTAATCCGTCACCGTAATACTAAGATACGCTTCCTTAAGCTATTCTGTTTCTGAGAAATCTTTCCAGAGACAGTTTCATGACATTCCTGGAATTATTAGATCTGGTATTTTCTAATAGATTATTCATGGAAACTCAGTGTCTCTCTTAAGAAGTCTTTTAATTTTGATTTGGGAATAAATTGGAAGAGAAAAAAATTATCCAATCAAGTCAGACACACTGTGCCTCAACAAATGAGGAGTGAACTCCCTTTCTTCCACAGATGGCACAGAAATCTCATTGCTCTCGACTCAGCTTCAGCAAAGCAGCCGAGAATTCTTCCTACCATTTGTATCTGGCCATATCACTTCCCTCAAGAATCCAAACTTTTGGCTTTCCTGCTCATGTTGCTCTGTGTAGTCATATGAATATTCTTTATACAGTTGAAAGCTTGCACTGCGCCACATTATGATTGTTAAGATGAAGGAAGTCCTACTTTGAGCTCCTACTCCAGCGTTTCCCAGGTGAGAAGCAGAATTCCATGCACTGGATTTGGTAAGATGAGCGCATCTCAGGGCCCTGCAGCAGCAGGCTGAGCATCGTGATCCGGCCCCACACGGTTGCCATCTGCTTGGGGATCTGATGGTGCTGTAGGTGTTGGTGCCGAACAATTTCTGGACTGCTCAGAATCTGTTGGATTTTGGGGTTGTCTTGCTGAGCTGGCTGATGAAGCACTGCAATTCTCATTGGTTTTCTAAAAAGAGGGGAAAGGATTACATACCAAATGTCAACATAAATACTCAGGACACTGTCCCCACTGGCACGCCCCCAGATGCATTCAGGCACTGCTGGAAAGTCACAAAGCACTTGCTTTGAATGCCCGCAACATAACAAGTCAAATTTAAAGCAGCAAAGCAAAACTAGTACATTTAAATCCAGATGACACTAATAGCAAAGCAGACAGCAGCTTACCTTCCATCTCTTTTCCTAACTGCAATTTCCCAAGAAGCATGCAAAAAACAAACTTGTGTTTCAAGAGGAAAAAGACAATTAACTGGACTTCAAAGTGTTTAGACAAGATAATTCTTTTGGCTAAGCAAGTCTAAAACTTGGTTTTTTTTACACTTCTTAAATGCAGCTTTTCTCAGCTGATCCCGCCCTCCCCAAGATACTGCTCAGACTTTCTGACTGGCAGAATTTTTGCTGTATTGATGTACAAATCCATCCAGTCTTCTCAAACAAGCCTCATCAGGGAGCATAAGAGCACATTTAAACACCAGTTACATTCCAGGGCTGAAACAGCAAACCTCCACACTACCACATTTCATTTAGAAGGTGATGCACTGCCTATGATTATTACTTTTGCACCAAAGCATAGAGAATAAGGCTAGGATGTCCCTTTGTTTGAAGGAGTATAAGCAAGCAGAAGCAAAACTGATCCAAAATCTTAATGAAATAAGAAGAAATCATTTTTGTCACTACTTTTCTGTGCACTGAACCTCCTTCCAAATGATATATTTTCATTTTAAGGAAGCTATTTAACAAATTTAACAAGTGAGGTGGGCAGCCTTTGCCTACTTTCAGTATTTTAGTATCACCAGTCATCAGACAGAGCAAAGAATCTGGAATATTTTGGAGCCATTTTGTCCTCCTGGAGCACTGAAATAGGGATGGATATTTTGGAGAATACACATAATGAAGAAAATGATACAATTTTTTTGGTGCATTGAATTTTGGCACATTAACAAGTAGTACTTTTATATCAGCACTGTATTTTTACAGGAAGAAAAGCATAGTGACGAGACCATGTGCCATAGAGAACAGGCACAAAAACCCTTTTGGCCACTTCACAGTGCTCAGGGAAGCAGCTGAGTTGTGTCCAGCAGTGTTGGATGAGTCAGACAGTCTCATACCTGTAAAACATTATTTTCTTGCCGTGTTCATTGCCTGAGTCCTATGTAACTTCTTTGCTCTGATTTAACAGAAGGCAGCTTACACTAACCAGACCCTGAGGACATTTGCAATGGGAAACTGAGCAGTTTGTTTGGACACATTACTTTGATGTCAGAGACCTTGTGATATCTTCAGCTCACATTCTTTGACTCTGGAAAGGTCAAAACCAAACAAAAACCCCAGCCAACCTAAAGCATGTCGGTAACACATTTCCAAGAGTAAAGTCAAGTAAGCAAGGCAGGAGGTCACTGACCAGGTGAAATTCCTACACACAGCTCTGCTGATTCACACTCACATCCCAAATTACCCATTTCTAAAGACAGCACTTGTGGAAAAAGCTTTTCTGTGTTTACACCTACTGGGTGCAAGAAGGAACCTCACCCACTCCTTCAGACAGGTAAACACAGTGGCTGAGACTGACCATGCTGTTCTAATCCCTGACTGACAGCACTTTTCCCTACTTGGCTGAGCTGTGTGCTCCAGCTTCAGTCAGAAAGGCATGGCCAGAGCATCAGAAGCTCAAGATCCAAGCCCATCCAACCTGAGGCAGCTATTACAAGCTGTTGTGTAGAGAGACTGAGCAGAAGGGTAATGGTGCACAGTGAGCAGCAGCCGCCAGATTTTAAGTCCCCGGATGGCTCTTATCTGATGTAACTCTAGGCAAAAAAGAGATCAACTTCATTTGAAAAGAAGATTCTGTATCCAGTCAGTAGCTCTCTGGCACACAGCAGCCATGTAAATGTCTTACAGCATCATCTAAGGAAGAAAAACTAAATAAAAACAACTTTACAGTCTGTTAAGCTGTGCATCTTCATGTTCAATTATCAACTTGTAAATTTTGCAAAATGCATAACCTGCACATTCCAACTAACATGAAAAGAAATGTAAACTTAAAAGGAATCCAAATATACCCAAGTCTGTAAAACAGACTCCTTTTCTATGTCTCTTCTTCTCCTACCATCTCCAGGAAGATACTACTAGCAAAGTTATTCCTGCTACAATATACGTAGACAACAACTCTATTTCACGCAGTATTCCAACTACTGTGTCCCAAGTGCAGCTTTATTTCAAGCTGACAGAAAATACCTGCCAGGTACTAACAGATTTTCAGAGCTGTAAAGGTTTGAAAGCAACTAAAATTATGTAAGAACTTCCTGAACATTAGAAGATTACCTGTAAAGGCTGATTCTCAGGAGCTGAATTGGTTTTGGATAGTTTAACCATCTCTTTTATCTGGTAGACAGCATAAGCTAAGGTGACCCATGGAGAAGAACTGATGCCCCAGGCAGGCTTGTTCACATCCTCTTGCTCTTCTTGGTGTTTAGTTTTCTTTGGAGGGAGTCTGGGCTCAGTCCGAGGCATGATATCTTCCGACTGCTGTTGTACAAGGTCAATGGTTGCTATGGGAACAGGACTGGAAGGCACTGGAATCCTTTCCGCCAGCATTGTCTTCTCTGAAGTTTAAAACAAAATCATCACTGGAAAAGCCAACAAGCTTTAAAAAAAACAACCCCTGGAGCAGACAATGAGCATGAAGTGTTTCTTGCTTTCACACTGTGGTTATCGCTGCCCTGAAAGCAGAATACTGGCAGGAACTGCCAGGAGCCAGACACAGCACAGTCTGGTTAGGGAAACGCGGCTGGTGCCTGACAAGCACGGCTGCTGTGCTGCTGCACGGGGGCTGAGAGTATGAACAACTCCAGTTGTTCTCAGCAAACAGTTACCATGCAGTTACGCAGTTAGTGAGACAAGAATTAAGCATAGTGACACACTGGAGGACACAAAGGATCTGTCAAAGAGATTCAGGTAAAGAAAGAAATTCTCCCAAAAGACCTTTACATCTAAGGTCTTCCAATAAAGTGTAATAGCTTTCATAGCTATCTTAAAATGTCATCCATAAAATGACTGCCATGACCCAACCCAATGTGCCTTACAATCTTGAAGAGCCAGAGTATTCATACAAAAAATAATTAAACAGATTTTTAGTAACTGTGGGATATTTTCAGTAATAGCTATGTGCTCTCCATAAAAAACACATTCCATAAACTTTGAAAATTTTTTTCCAAAGAAAATATTTTACAGATTAAAAATATCTTTGTTTTCAAAATTATAAAATACATTTGGTTTACAAACTCCTAGATAGTATTGGATATTTTAAGCAAGCGCTGGATGTTCTCAAGGAGTAAAGAAATGAAGAGACTAATCCTGCACACACTTGACCACATGCATCATTTTACTCATCCAAATGGTCTGCTTGAAAGCAGCCTAATTACTGTCATGCTTTAAATTAACATACATACTGTTAAAATGGGTAGTGTGTATTAAATGAAAACCAAAGACAGAAACAAAGAGAATAAGGCCACTGTGAACAAACTGGTCTTTTGTAGATTCATGTGTCATTAACTGAATGCCAATGGCAAATGGAAGCAGCAAATAGCCTGTTCACCTTTCCATTTTTTGCCATTATCATTTGAACACAGGTGAAGAAAATACCAGCAAAATACACTTCAGTACAAGCAGCTTGATACCTAGGTGATTTAATATTCCAGCTAAAGAAAACTAAGTTTCATTTCATACTCAAAGCTCATACTGGAATGTATTTGGGTAAAAAGCAGCTCAAAAATTCATGACTTTTCACAGTTATCCAGAGTTTTACTGTCTTTGCAAGAATTAGATTTATGGTAACCCCCTAACTTTGCTGCAAGTATTAAGTTTCTGGGGAGCCTTTATATTGACAAAGATTAAAAAATTCAAGTTCTACCAGAGGGAAGATATCTCAGGTTTCAAAAAAAAAAAAAATCTACAAAATTTTGTGTCCTCTGAAGCCACCCCTACAATTTCTAGCAGGTGGCTTCGACTGGCAGAATATGAGAGCACAAAGTGAGATCGAGGTGACCTTAAAGAATTGATGCAACTGAAACGACTCACTACAGCTCTAAAGACTAACCTAAGGGATTCTCAGAACTGAGAGGCCATACAGGCAGCAAAATATATCATGCTTTCCTTCAAGAACTCAATGCTGCCCTTCTTACAGCAGCAGCACACCACACTGCTCAGGACAAAAACTTTCCACTTGAAAGTGAACCGTTTTGTCAAAATCTTATACACCAAACATACACAAGTAAAGCTGCAGGAGCAGCTACAGAGAGACCATTTTTTCAATACTTCTAATTCTGTCTCTGTGACACAAACATTTACCTTCTTCTTCATCAGGAACCAACATCCACTGGATCAGTGCAAACAGAAGCAGAATCACTAAACAAGCCATCCCTATTCCTCTGAATGTGGCAGCAGGACCTGTAATGAGATTTTTTTTTTCTAAATTGAGAACCTACTTAAAATGAGTCAGCATTATGTGCTTCTTGGCTATATATTGCCCATGTAGACTCTCATTAGCTTGTTTCATTACATTTTCCTCCACCATCACTTCTTCAACAGGCTTTGCAAAGGATATTTAAGCAAGTAATTAGATTCTCATTTGTTCATCGAGAGGCTTTATAGTATCAACCTGTTCTCTCACAAAGGATTCATTCATCTTACTTACAGATCAGGTTGGGTGTTCGACACAATAATGAAAATACCTAGGCGTAACATATTGAATCAATCTGGAACACTGACAGAACAAAGCCATGAGCAATTTGGTCTGAATGCAGCGCTGACCTTGCTTTGATCAGGGGCCTGGACTGGAGATCTCAGGGCCCTCCCCAGCCTGAACAGTTCTATGATCCTGTGACCCATACAAAGTGAGTAACTCTAAGGTATAACAATACCTACAGCATAAATAAGTTTAAAGCTGACAGTTAGGTAAAACAAGAATAAATAAAATTAAAATTGTCAATATTACTTTTGCTTACCGAAGTAATTGACCAAAACCCCTCCAACCATGGCTCCGCATCCCCTGCCCAGCCCCAGGTGGAGACCCTGCAGTATTCCCTGTGCCGACGTTCTCAGCTCCGGAGGCACGGCCGCGCTCAGGTACGAGATGCAGGCTGCCCAGATCGCTGCATGTGTCACACCTGGGGAAACGGGACGTGGTCAGGAGCACCAGGGCCACACGGTGCCAACACAACATCTGAGCAGCTGCACTCAGCAGCTGGAGCACATGGAGAAAAAAACAAAAACCCTCCAGGGATAAATATCTGTGAAGTACAAACCAGCTTTTGGTAATGTGATACTGGCAACCAAGCCACAGAGGGACAGGACAACACCTTCCGCAGAGCCTGTCAAAAGCTCTTTCTCCCGGTAAGATGAACTCACTTCTCTTCTGGAGACACAGTCCCTAGGGAGACAAGTCTCTCTGCCAGATTCCTTCTGTCTTCATAGTGACCGCGGGCCTTGGGAATACAGTCCCAGTATTTAACAAGCTGCAGGCAATTAAAGCACAGATGCCTCTCAGAAGTCTCCTTACCAGTGAAGGCACAGCACAAAGGTCATAAAATCCAAACAGCATCAGAGATACCCATGCCATTTCAGAGGCAAGAACTAATCCCCTCCTGCCCTTCTCACTCCCCACAAAACCCCAGCACCTCCCAGCAAACTCTGAACTTAAGACCAACACACTGCATTTAGCACAGAATGGTCCAGATGAGAACGCACACAAGCTCTTCAGGGTAGGCCAAAGATGTTGCTTTCCATGGCTGCTGTTGAGAGGCAGAATCTGTGTCCCTCCTGCTGTGGCTGCATCCTGCCCTGTGCCTGCTGTGCCTGCGTCCTGCATGGGTGCTGCCACTGCTTCACCCACTCCTGCAACAGCCATCCTCAGTGCCATCAACTGCAGCCCTATGACAGCCCCAGTCCTGAGTGCCACCAACCACGGCCCCACGACAGCCCCAGTCCCCAGCAGAGACGTGCAAGTGTCTATCCAGCCGGTGCCCGGCAGGTTTGGGGTTGGGAACACTTTTTCCCCCTGCAGGAGAGCTAAGGGAAGGCCAGCACATGATCATCAGTGTGGGAGACTGGCTGCAGGTGGAGCCCTCCTGGGGGCCTGTGTGGAGTGGGGAAGAACAGGACAGGAAAAGGCAGGGCTGTGGAGAAGTTAGAAAAACAAAACAGTTTTGTAGTTCATCACACATTAAGTAAGCCTGAACTATTTTGCCACCCTCAGATTGAGTGGGAATATTTTTTCCTTATTTCAGAGGTATTAAAAATAGTCATCACAGTTTACCAATGCCTAGGCTCTACTGCCTCAGTTTTAAACAAATATTGGCACAACTGATGATTCAGTCAACATGTTTCTGTCCTCTACATTTGACTTAGTAATGAACAGTTGGACAGTCAATAATTACTTAGGCATTTAGGCTGAAGACTCCTAAGAGCTAGAAAACACATTTTCATAACATACTGAATAATGTGGATTTTGCTTAGGTAAAATGAGAAATAGCACTATATGAAATTGACATAGTGCAGGTATACACATGTCCAGCAGGCTCTAAAGGTCAAATTCACTCAAAATCAAACCCAAAATTCCTCAAGCTTTGGATATTACATATATATGTATATATGTCTCTCAAGGTTTTAGTATTAGTACATCACTGTGTTGAAAAACAAAAAGCTTTTATTAAAATCTGTCTGTATTACCTTACCATTTATAGTCTAAGGCTTTAAAACTCACAAATTTTCTATGCAAAAAGCTTAAAAGTTTTAAAACTCACTGAGTCTCTACTTTCTTTAATTCAGATCCATGGATGCATTGCAAATAGCAACCAAGAGCTGTCCCAATAACAAAGCAGAGCTGATTTAAAATAGGTAAAATGGTTTTGGTTTAGAAAGTACATAAATTAACCTAAAAAACCCAATTTTATTGGCTATTAGGAGCAAGTCAATTCTTAAAGCCAGGCAAATAAAAAACACATCAGAAATTATTTGAGCTGAGTTTGTTTGAACACAAAAGGCCACAACTTAACCAACAGGTTCTTGGATGTTTTCATTTTTAGCAGTAAAAGCCCCACTAGAACACAGTGTTCTCAGATGCTCTGCAAACAAATCCATACCTTTAAATCAGCTCACTACATTTGCCTTTAAGGCACAGCCTTTTTATTTTAGTATGTGTACATTATTAATGTGATTTTTATTGTAATTATTTATACAGCAGTGACTATTTGGAACAGTTTTTACCACAACTTACGTAAGAAGTCTGGTCTGGATTACTGTTACTGCTAACCACAATTCTTTTTAAAAGAAGTTGCTCACTATATATATTGTGACATTATTTGCTAAAACCACTAACCACCATTTCATAATCTGCATGGAAGTTCCAACAAGTGCAGCAACCCTAGAGTGATGCTTAGAGTAATTTTAGTGAATTTAGGATAACTTACATGTAAACCATGAGCTGAAGATTTGGGATCCAAATTTATTTCATGAGAAATATGTATCACAATTATGGTCAGCCAAAGGCCAAACTCTGCTCTCTAGACATAACTGTGTTGCTGGAACATCAGCAGGAATCACTTCTTAGAATAGTACTTGTTTTGGAATTTGATGAGTAACTGCCAGGTGAAAACAGCTCATTTTCAGGTTGACAAGATCATTTTGTAATGTAGAAAAAATTCCTGTCATGCAAATCAGTGAGCTAGCATAGCTATTATCAGAGAATCTGGACCACCGCCCTGGAACAATAAATTGCAGCTAAGTAGCATAGCAAAACTTCATCTGCTAAGTGCCAAATGAACAAGATTGCTTATGTGCAATATATATATATATGCTTTACAAGGATGTCTTGAAATCTGCAGTTACTACAGATTCAACCTTAGCTCTTATTTTCATACACTGCCTGTGCAAGTCAATACAGCACTGTGGTTGAAAACTTTGAATTGAGAAGTGAATTTAAATCTCCTCATTTACTCCTTTGAGAGTGCAATGCAATGAGAGCTGTCCTTATTCCAGCCACAAACAGCAGCTGGAACACAGCATGGTTCTTATTACAATCAATAGATGCAGCCTGCAGAGTCATCTTCCAGAAATGTCTCCATGCCCTTCAGCAATGGCACATGGGGATAATCCTGCCTGTATTGCAGAAACATATTAAAGAGAAAAACAAATCTTTTACAGAAGTCAACTAAAACTTTTGTTAGCGTCAAAACCCCTCGAGCTGATGGAACTGGGGTTTACATAGAATTTGACAGTTTCCTGGAAAAAAGTTCTGCACAATTAGAACAAGCACTTCACGGAGGGGTTTCAAAGACCCATGAACTAGATGGCCCACATGGTGCCCATGTGTTGTACATAATCAACTCTTTTTGGTTTTCAATACTTCTAATCCTTACATGGAGAAAACAGCTACAACTCTTGCTTCCCTCTGTCAACAAGCTCACTTAAAAAATAAGACCTTCCACCTCACCAAATTTCATTAAGGTGTCACTTACGTCACTGACAATACAGTGGTTATCTAGGAGAGAAAGCAGAGCCCAAAGAAACAGGACTTGGAACTGCTGCAGAAAAAAAAAAAACAACTCTAGAAAAGATGAAAACTGGTAAGAGCAGGAAGGGAATGAATAAAGGAGTGGGAGGAAGTCAACAGTACTTCTAAAAAGACAACCTTGATCCCCAATTTGGCAACACTGAGATGACTGGACTCCTGCAAATGCAGTGGCAGTGGTTAGACACACATAGGACACCCATGGACATGAGGGACCAACAAATGACGTCTGATGTAGGCTGAAAAGAGCATACAGAACACAGAGACCTGGGGGCTGGGTGGGGGGAGCTGTGCGTGGGTTTGTTTTGGGTTTAGCTCTCTCATTTGCTGACTATAAATAACTGCAAATAGCCAGATAAACCAAGGAGTCCATGATTCAGCAGTGGTTAAATAGGGTAACATCTGGCAGATACATTTACAGCAAAGTATTATTTTGAAGGTCCTTAATTTTTTCTTCAAATTTCAATTGCTCAGGGTCGTGCCACACAGAACCCCCACCAAAACCACTCCCTCACAGCCTTGCTGTATATAAAGGCAAACCTACATATTGTGCAATTCATATTGAAATTTCAACAGAATAAAAACCACATTCAAAGTAAAAGAAACTTATTTTTTCAGCCATGACTTATAGGATGCTTCCAGGCACAAACTTATGGCTGTACTGGTGAAATCACAAGGGTTTTTTCCTATATTTTGATATGGGGTATCTTTAAAACAGGATTATCTAAAAAGCAACATCCAAAGCTTTGTATTCATCATTTGTTTTCCCTAGATGTTTGAGCAGGTGAGAGTATAATACATACTCATTCTTCAGGTTCTTTCTAACATGTTCCTATTTTAACACTTGGTATGAACAATGAAGCATCAATTCAATAGTTGTGGTTTGGGGGCTTTTTAGTAACAAAATTCAGAAGCTTGCTGTTGTGGCAATTATAATATGATAAACTGTTTTTGTTAGCTTGGAAGGTAAAGGAGCCAGGACACAAATGGATCTCTCTGTGTGTATGTGGAGATCCGCACAGTGCTCTCTAATGGCATTTTGTAACTCAAAGTCTAGTTTACAGACTTCTGTAAGTGTAGTAGAAAAAGTTAATTTAAATTCAAGTTATGCTGCGCATAGAAGAATAAAACTCCTAAGTATAATCTGTGGAAAAATTTCTGAATATTATATAAAACAAAATAACTGGCTTTAAAAAGATAGTCAAAAATGGTATTTTTCAAATATTGAAGAAATAGAAAGTAAAACAGTTCCACTTTTCCATGGTTTTGAGAAGTGGTACTACAAAGACACAAAAAAAGGTCATGAAAACTAAGCTAGAACAATGTCTTCTTTCACATTGCAATGAAGTTCTTAGACTTCTACAACAGGATTTAAAAACAGGACTCAAGATACTTGTCGATAGACCACACCTCCGTCCTTGTAAATAAGTTTGTGAAAGGGCATTTCTCTTAAGTTCTCTTAGCTTTGAGAAAGCTATTCAGAGAATTTCTGCTCTAGCTATTAAAACAAAAATTCTATCATCTAAAAGTACTGATGGAACTGAAAAACTGAAATATTTTAACACAGACAGAATGACCCAGACTATGTCTGGAGGGTTTTTGCGGCATCCTTTCAAGGACTGCAACCTCTGGCTTTTAATGAAGTTCACATTTATCACCAAACAGGATTTGCAGTAAGTGTGTAGCCAGCTTGTGCTTCTGTCTCTTTGTTTATTTAAAGGGTGTGTTGGTCTCAGTTCTGTTTGAATAAACAGAGAACTGCACAATCAAATGCACACCCACCCTTCTGACATCAAATATTTCCCAGGATAAATAGCAATGGTTTATGTGTTTTATGAAGCTGCATCTTCTGGGGTAATTGTGGTCAGAAAAATAGAGAAATACCAGATTTTTTACTTAGGCATCGCTCACTTGCAAAGAAGATAAATGGAAGCACCAGATCTTGTGCTGGGAGGTCTTACCTTGAAGCACTTCCATTGGAAGAACAGTCCAGGCATTTTCCAGATACGAGATGTAGATATATCGTGCTGTATTACAGGCAAGGCCAATATAAAGCACTCTAAAGGAAATAAAGACAAGGGAAGTCAGGACAGTCTGCATTTTCCCTTTCTGGTATGTTATGATATAGCTTACTGATTTAGAAGTTATTTGCATGCATATGGTTTGCCAGTCTAAAGCATTCGCTCAACACAAAATACATCCTTTTAAGTCCTATACCCAAATATAAACTCTCCTCTTGCCCATTCAACGCATTCAAAATCCTAATAGAAAAAAAATTAATCAAAGAGACAGCAAACCCACTGAGCTTTTAATGGAGCTCTGTAGTTCTATGTCAAACTCTAAATGGGATTGTGTTTCAGAAAGAGAATTTCTGAGTGCATTCAACATCCTTTCCAAACAACCTTCTTTTCTTATGATCCAGAGATTCATTCTGCCATTTCAATGAAAGCCTGGAGCAGGTTTGTATTAAAGCAATTAATTTTAACCCAATTAATATAAGTTTATAGTCCCAGTATCTGCAAACTGCTCAGAACTGCTCTAAAACACATCCCACAGAAGCAATATGGTTTATAACAACATGCCTCAGGATAAAACTTAGCCATCCTGTTGAAAAGCAGCAGATGCTGCATCTCAGAATTTGGAGGAAAAAAACCCGAGCTCTTACAACAGCTTTTAAACAATGAAATACAAAGACTACTTGTGCATTTCCCACTGCACATTTAATCTGATGACTCTTCCCTTCCCGTTTTTAGATTTAGCATAGCTTCCCTCTGGGGTGCTCATTCATCCAGCTATCTTCCTCTCATTTTTAGATGGGTCTTGGGAAACAAAGACTTAATTGAAAACATGTTTACAGCTTGAGAAAGGGCACCATTGCAACCTTTAAAGATTTTTTTCAGGGACAAGGATAATTTATTGTCCAAATAGGGCTTGTTGTTTGAACCCTGGTTTGGCATAAGTGAAATAAATGGAATTGATAATTAAGGTGAAGCACTGACCCTGTGAAAGGGCTCTTTCTTCTTTGTGCTGCCTTTTCAGTTAGTTTTTCTACAAATGCACACCGAGATTTAATTAAATGGTACAGAGCCACTGGAAAATCTAGAGTGAGATGCCATCACAGAAACAGCATCTTGTCAGCATCTGAGGTCTCCAAATACACATGCTGACAGTGAAAACTCCAGTACCATAGTTTTCATCATGTCAGTGATATTGAAACAGGCCTGTGCATTTCATAACAACATTAATTTACTTTCATCAAGGAGGGCGAGCTGGCAGGAAGTCATCCCCCCTCAGTCATACATCAAACCAAGCTGTGATGCTTCCAGATACATGTGAGGTCCATGAATAGCTGGTTTAAGCTGCCTTTAGGCAACACATGCCCAAGCATTCAAGGAAAAAAAACATGCAAAGCCATGAAAAAGTTCACTATTATACAATAATGAGAACAAATTTGTTCTTTGTGCTGTGAATCATAAATTTCATCTCATCCTTTAATAAATGCCTTCTGTTCCAAAGAAATAACTTGGTTCCTTTCATAGCCACAACTTAATGCAGTTCTTATGTACAACCACATTTCTGACGTGTACCAGGACACATTGGCCTCAAAAGATAACTAAACTCACAAGGCTCCTGTCTTCACTCCCCTACCAGAAAGGCCCAGGGTGATGCATACTCTCAGGAATACAAAGGAATGGCCTCATCAGGTACATTTGTTCTTCCTCAGCAGCAGTACAGATGTACCTCTCTGTTTGGTATGAGTTCTAGACAGCTTAATTTCACTTTTGTCTAGCAAAAACTTGGTCTGTTTGCCAAGAACTGTCTTCCTATCTCACCCTAGCACAGCCAGACCAGAGATGTGACCTCCTCCTGCTTCAGAGCTATTCCAACATCACTAACCACTCATCTACCTGTGTTTTTCCAACATGCTACATTTCCAGAAAGATTTGGATTCAGAGTTTAAGAGCAGCAATTTAGTCAGATCCTACCTCTTAATTTGTTAGAATATATGTACAGAATTTTAGGTAAATTACAGTTTATGAAGATTTCTATAAATATGGTTTTGGAGGGGTACATCACACAAAAACTTTTGTGTACTTAGAGAGTCTTTTCAAAAATGCGTTTATAATAATCATTTAGGCTCTTTATCAACCTAAATGGAAAACGTAAACAGATGTTCCTCATAACTCCTATATGCAGTACCCACAGAGACACCATACTCAGCTCACAGGTTAAACATTTAAAGCACTGAACCTGTATTTGTGTCAAGGAGTCTAAGCTGTTTACAGCCATGACTACCAGTCTCTGCTTCCTATAAAAACTCACATGCTGGGACTGTGGTCAGACAAACACATTCAAGCTTAACCTCAAGTAGGAAGTTATTTTCAGAGCTTGACATCATCTTCTTAAGTCACTGGCAGTTTTGAGTGCTTCTACACCAGGTGAGGTCTAAATATTTCATAACCAGTTTTGTACATTTTTTTTGTCACAACTCACAGAATGATTTGGGTTGGAACGGACCTTCAAGATCGTCTAGTTGCAACCCCTTTGCTATAGGCAGGGACACCATTCATTAGACCAGGTTGTTCAAAGCCCCATCCAGCCTGGTCCTGAACGCTTCCAGGGATGGGACAGCCACAGCTTCTCTGGGCAACCTGTGCCAGGCCTCAGCACCATCACAGTGAAGAATTTCTTCCTAATATCTTCTCAAAGAAACACTAGAAGCACACATGCACTGCACAAGTGTATAAAGAGTAGAGCTAATGCAGTCAGAAAGTGGGCATTTTAATCAGCACATATTTAATACAGTCATGCGTAAAATGCTTGGACAATAATTTGGGCATTAGTTTTAAAAAAATTATGAAAACATAAGAGGTTTCAAACTGCTGTAAGGGTTTTATATTCCACCACATACAATGGTAGAAACAGAAAGATTTATAAGTCTTGAAAAGGGAAAATGAGCTTCTGTCTGATAAGGTGTAAAGCCTGCTTTCTTGTAGTTCTACAAAGGACATTTAATAGCATTTTTTCCTGCTACTGTGACAATGCATGCAATTCTGGTACTCATGCCTGTCTTCAAACACTCAGCACAGAAAGAAAAATTGAATGACAAATATTCAAATACTGCAGAAAGAATGTCTACATCTAGAAGTCCAACAACTCAGAAGAAAGGATTTTTGAGCTATTAAAAACAAAGTATCAACGCCAAATGCTTCTGGCTAAGGATATGGAGTTGGAGGCTATTGGCTCTTATTAATAGGAAAATTATTATCTGCGCTAGGAGGCAGCAGACAACACATACACAGAGCTGTCAAAGAAGATGAGCTATGAAGTCCTATCCATTTTTCTTTGGGAAAAAAAAAAAAACAGAGCTGTCAAAGAAGATGAGCTATGAAGTCCTATCCATTTTTCTTTGGGAAAAAAAAAAAAAGAAAAAAGCTTGCCTCCTCTCAAGCACACCAAGTTCAGAAAGTACAAGGTGGCAGGCAACCAGGAGTCATCTCAAACTGTGATGACTAAACATGAGTAAGCATCAGATAACACTAAAATATGACTAATGTGCATTTCCCAGATGTAGGTATGTAGAATGCTGTTTCATAGCAAATAGGGACCAGTATTTAAACAACTTAATCTTGATCCAATCTTAGCTTCACAGGCTTAGAAGTGCCAAAAAAAAAAAAAAAGGAGCTAATCCCATATATCATTCTTCTTTTTTCTTTTCACTGGCCAATGCTCCCATCCCTTTTATTTCATCTTATTCACAATCCTACCACTTCTTAGTTTTTCACTCTCTCTTTAGATGAAGTCTACACCTGAATTGTGTACTATAATACATATTGAAAGAGCATACCCAAGCTATCTTTAGCTGTCAAGACTGTGATTTGTTCTCACCACTCCTCCATCATCATATCCTTCCTCCAGTCTTTGCATGCAAGGTGTCATTTTCTCTTACTAATTATTGTCAAATTCAGAGATTAAGACTGAGTAAAGAGATCCTCCTCAGTTTAAGGTAAGAAAGAACTCCATCTTTTAAGTAATCTCTCAAATTATTGTGTTAAACATCTCAAACATTTTTAGTAGCGGTCAAACGAATAAAAATATTCATCCCACTAAAAGCAAAACAAAGAGCAAAACCTTAGAACAGAATACACAAAAAAACAGTGCAACCATCTTAAAAATACTTACATCTCAATGACTGAATGATTATAAACTGGGCATTTGGAAAGGATATGATGCTAACAACACACAGCTCTGTGCTTAGATGCACAGAATGCCTGAGTAAACACAATAATAAAAAAACACCTCTGCAGCTTCACTAATTCAGGTTTTTCCTTGTCTTTCCTCCCCTGCACTTTTTTAGAGTAGTAGAGGGATTTAGAATATGTGGAAATTAAGTCAATTTGGTGAATTTACTGGAAACCAATGTTCACTAATATGCTGGAAGCAGTTGCTTTCACCGACACAAGGCAAAAACAACAGGACAAGCCCTGCAGCCATCTCACTTCCTAGCAGACACACACACACTGCTGCAACTAAAGGAGGAGAGCAAGCCCTGAACTGTTAAGTGACACTGTCAGGCTGCAACCTCATTCTGCCAACACCCAGAGTCTGATTACGAGGCCATGTGCACAGGAGGCGCTCACCTCCTTTCCTCAGCTCAGCTTCTCCCGTCTCAGCCCGCAGCTGACACCTTTCCAGGCTACTGTGGGGGCAACAAACTGCTCTGCAAGGGGAACCAGGCTAAAGCAGGAGGCTTGCAGAATGCTGCTACTCACAGGAAAAAAACTGAAAAATTAATGGTATTTCTGTGTCAAAACAGACAACCCTTGAGTGGGTGGCAATTTGTAAAGATCTGTAACAGAGGGATGCATCAGGGAACAACGATATCTTCTGGAACCATCTGCAAAAGGTTATGGTGCCAGGCATAAAGCACAAACTAACATGCAACTCAAATGCAAAGCAACCATTTCAGAGCATTTTCAACTCTTAAAATAACAAAAAAAATCCATCATGTGAGTCACATAACTGAGCAAGACTAGCTTGAGTTTCACTTTGTAACACAAAGGCTGAGCCCCAGAGTCACCATTTTTTGTATAGCTCTTTAACGATTGCTACCATCTTACCTGATGTGACCAACCAGTTCAATGAGTTTGTGGCTGAAGAAGTAGGCAGTCAGCTCAGACACATGACTGAGCACAGAACAAACTCCAAAGAGAGTGGTGGTGCCATTCAGGTCTTCCAAGTGCCAGTACAGAAAGGTGAACACAAAGCCATATCCAAATCCCATGAACCAGGCCACAAAGAGCACGGAGCCATACTGGATACTGCATAGCAGTTTAATTAGGTCCCAAAAACTGAAAGACTGTGACTGGCTCATACTGGTAGGAGTGTTATCTGAAGATTCATTGGAGGCATTTCTGTCCACCTGTGAGATCTCTACCTCTTTACTCTTATTTTCATCTTGCTTGAAGTGCGCGTAATGAAATCGAAACTGGGTGGCCACAATTAACGCCATTGTCATGAGGACACCAAAAACAATGAAAACAATCCTGTAGTTCTTGTACTCTGGAGCTTTACATCCTTGACCTTCAACAGTAACTTCTGTGTGAGTATAGTCAATGCCAATTCCCACGGAGAGCATGGCCAGCCCCCAGCCCAGAGATCCCCACATACGCTGCAATCCATACCGATCCCTGTGTTTGCCGAGGTACTGCAGAGTTATGGTGTCCACAATGGTTACAGAGGAAGCACTGAAAAATTCTCCTATTATGACAACCAGTAGAATGAGTAGAAAGATGGCCTCTACTTCTTGTTGATCATAAACGAGCACAGCTTGGTCAGAAGGCATTGGCTTTGTGTTGATGGAAGCTGGGGTGGTGCTCGGCGTTGTGTTCCCTGGTGAGGCTGGGCTAGTGATGGTGCTTTTCAAAATCAAATGGGTACTGTTTTCCAAGGTAAAATCCTCATCATTGCTCTGTGTAGGTACCAGGAATGTTATTTCGGGATTAGGTGTCCCTGTTGTTTCCAAAGTGCCCAGACTGGAATTGACCAGGTCTCTCCTCACACGAACTTTCGGGGATGCAGCACTCACTGTGGTTGGTGGAGGAGACATCGAGGCGTTTTGCAGAACTGTTGTTAAAAGGCTGCTTGCATTGGTGGGATGTGCTGGGGGAAGGCCCTTTGGTACACATCTTAAGGTGGCTGGTCTCACAAATCCAATGCCCAGGTTAAACAAAACCCAGCATAAAAGTGAAAACAGGAGGACAATCTTGCCTTTCTTGAAGCGATCTGCCACCACTCCCCAGAAGGGAGCACTGCAAAACTCAATAAAGTACCGGATGCCCACCAGAAGTCCGCTCTGGCTGGGTGTCATACCCAGCTGCTTGTAGTACACGGGCAGCAAGGGGTAGAGAGAGCCATATGCAGAATAGAAGAAAAAATAAAAGACCTTTGAGATCAGAAGATCGTTGTTTATTTTGACACAGTGCTTTTCTAACCAATCCAGCTCTTCATCTGGGACAGTGGTTGTCTCTGTCGAAGGGGATTCATTATTGGGTGGCAAGTCTTGATCCTTGGAAATGCCATTGAAAGGATCAGCAAGCACATACTTTCTCTTCTGTTCTTCTTCATCGTCGGTTAGAATGGCCACCTTATCATCAGCTGCCATGGCTTACCACAAGCATCCACTATCGGGTGGACTCTCAAGGAACTACCCTGTGAACAAATAAAACATAAGGTGGTTAAGGTACCACAGGGGAGCAGACCTCCAATGCCAGCTATCAAGGACAAAGACATCTTCTTTCTTGTAAGTAACATTCCTGAGCAATAAATGCAGCATCCAGGGTGGGGAAGGCCATTTGTCTAGACTAGTGGCACATGGTAGCAGCAATAAAAATGTGCTTTATTACCAATTCTGTGAAGTTCTCCCAACAGCAGCTTTTATATTGTGCAATAAAACATCTTTCAAGTTTAGGAGAGTAAATAACATATATTCAGAGTTACTGTGGCAATTAACTGCTAGCATTTGCAAGTCTTCTCTTTCAAGTTGGCTTTTCTTCCCCAAGGCTAACTGCTTAATTTCCAGTATTCCCTCCAATGCCAAAGGACAGTCACAATTTTGTAATTAAGCAGTGCAGCCACATATACCTGGGTTATTTTGATCATCAAAACAAATTATTATCCAAAGCCTCATGATAGCCTTCAAAAAGTTCATCAGTCTCCTCTTGAAACACATTTTTCTAAGCACTCCACAGCTACAGCAGAAATTGATAGGAGGCTTGAGCTTCTAGGCCAAATGGCAAGAGAGGTGGGAATTAGCATGGGGCTTTAAGATCAAAATTACGATAACAATCTCAAAGACATCAAAAACCTGGGAGCAAAGAAATGGAGACAAGTCCTATAAAGGTATCTTCAAGTCAAATTCTGAAATTGAGAAATGTGGACTGAGAGGTAACAGAACTGCAACTGCCTGCACTTATCTTCTGCAGAAGAGCCTGCAAAATTGATAAGCAACACTAAAAAAATAAACACTCCTTAGACTTTTGAGTGACCAACCAGCTTTCATATTTAAAAACAACCCATTCCAATAAAGTAGCCTAGCTAAGAAAAGCTTCCTTTACAAAGAATAAAAACCAGCTCTGCCAGCAGGCTATCGGCTCCATTTTTAAAAGCTATTTTTGCTCTATAGGTACCTTTTAATTTAACCTAGTAAGATTAGCTTATGTTCATTGAGAGAAAGTTAAACATTTAATATATTCTGGTTTTGTTATCCCTTTGCTATTTGGGTCAGTATTATTATCACAGAGGAACTTTTTCAAGGACCAGTATGTGAAAGGAGAACCAGAAGAACCTGAAATTTCTCGAAGAGCACTGAATTTACGACCTGGACCTGCTCTAGGAATTTGAA
Organism: Hylia prasina; assembly: GCA_013397195.1. NCBI lineage: Eukaryota > Metazoa > Chordata > Aves > Passeriformes > Sylviidae > Hylia > Hylia prasina. The sequence goes on along the minus strand of VYXD01018775.1, from coordinate 329,123 downwards.
GTTGGACAGGATGATCCTATTCAGTTCCTTCCAACTCAGGATATTATATCATTCTATGGTAAGTATTTTTTTTGCATGTCTGCACTTTATTCCAAGTTGAAGAGGACAAGGAAATAAGTCTTTCATTACTTATCTGAAAGCACAATATCTTCCCCTTAAAATTAGTCATGCAACAATATATTTAGTGCCTTTAAATTAATGAATTATAATTCATCATTATTTAATACTGCCAATGGATTTGGAATGGATTATTTAATACTGACAAAGGGTAATAAGAGAAAAGTGACTAACATTCACTAGTATGTTAAATTAATTGTTTCCTATTGATTCAACATATATGTAACAGCTGATAAGCCACAGATATTTCTAAAAACAGCAGTTCATGAAAATAATCTAAACCTTACACATTTCAGTGAAAGACATGTCTAAAAATACCATCATTAAACTCCCAAACACTCATAAGGTTTGTGCATGTTTTTCACTTTTAAATGTCATTTCTATGGGATACTATCTACGAGGATCTCTGGTTCCACTTAGGGAGAAAAGGCTACATACAAATCTTGGAACCTTAACTATTAATGTATTCAAGGTCAGAAGTAAATGAAAACCATGCCAGCACATACACAAAGACTTAAGGTTTTTTCCTCCAGTTTCTTCAGAGACAATCCGATTAAATTTTAAAAAAAGTACTTCAACCGTCAAAAGATTAGACAGTCCTAATTAAGTTGTTAGAAAAGTCAAATGTGAAAGCACATTTTCTTGCTCTTACTTGTTACCATCAAAAGCCACATGAACCAAAACCCACCAGCTGTCTACTGGGCTCCTGCAATTTTTGGTGCATCCAGCCACATCTACCTGACAGGTGGAAGAACTGTGGGGTTTTTGCTCACTTCTATATCCATAAAATAAGCCCTTCTAATGAGTAAATTAGATCAGTCATCATCTGTGCTCTTACTATCTTTATGCCTTGCCTTTCTCTGACAACAAAGACTCCAGATCTTGTGCAGGGCCCCAGTTATGTCAAGGGGATGTAACTAAGCTTTCAGTATATGCTCATCTGTTTACAGCAACTGGCTTGCCTGCTGCATCAGAGCTTTACAGCATTTACTTTTGAAGAATAGATTTCCTGTTCCCCAAACATGACAAGACAAAACTCACATTTTAACCATGTGGATATTTTAGGACTTCTTTGTAAGTATGGCTTGAAATCATCCTGATTTAAAAAAGCTTATTCCTGTATAAGAGCTCTGAACCATCTGGTTTCATATGAATTATACTGAAGGCTTTTAGAGCAATTAGTATTCAATCCTTTTTAGTTTGCTTCCCTTTTCTATTGAAGTGGAATTTCAATTTCATATGTTGTATGTATAGTGATATATAAGAAATTGCGATGCTGTTAATCTTTAAACACCTCAGTTGCTGCATATTCTTCCCCCCTCCATAATTTATATTGGCCTCAGCATCCATCTCCTAACACACTGTATTTGCATAATCCAAAAGATCCACTCGTGCTATTCTGACTAGAACATCCTGGGTTAGAATGCTATGAAAAGTATACTCCATAATAATTTCAGTAAATATTTTCCCACACTAAGAGCTCCATTGAATGCTGTTAATAATACAGAATATACTCTTCAGAAATGTAACAGCAACAAGAGTGGTAGAAGCCATATGGCATTCTTTATTGTTTTGATCACTAGGTTTGTTCAGGAGTCAAGTTTTTGAAAGTCATATTAAGCAATGTTTTAAATTCTAAAAATATATTACTGAAAATGAGGAAATTAACAAAGTAGTATTGTTACTGAAAAAAATGTATAGAACACCTGAACCTATGGGGCTTTCCTTCTACTGACAAAAACCCCATGCCAGTCAGGGATTGAATATGCAGCAAACTAGACAGATGGAAAAGCCAATATACTTCTTCAGTGATAGACTAGTAATCTACTGGTTATTTTAACCATTGCCTTCAAATACTGTATCTTTACTGTGCAAAATTTTTTTTTAATGCACAAGACAATAGGAGGACAGAAGACAAGCACAACTGGCAAGTTTAAAATGAACAACAGAGAACAGGAGCAAGGAACAAAGGTTGAGAGAGTTAACAAATGGATTTCAGAGCGAATATAAATTTTAGCTCACTTGAAGAGAACACAACATTCTGCTAGAGGCCTGTTGAATGTAATTAGCTCAGAGGACAAACGAGATCAGAGTTTGAAGAGCGGAACCATCACTCTAAAAACAAGGAGTAATGGCTTGGAGCTATTTCCCCCAAGCTTAGGGTTCAGAAACACACAGGAAAGCCCTAAGATGTAAATTGGAAAGAACTTCTGCAAGAATCCTGAGAAAGCCGTGCAAAGGGAAAGGGAAAAGGCATAGGAAGGGCACAGCACAGCAGCACGTGTGTCGCGAGAAAGCACTTTGGTCCTCCAGCTGACAAACGAGCTTTTATCTTGACAGAGGTTTACATTTCCAAACCACTACAGAACTCAAAATGGGGAACCAACCATCCCATCACCCCTACAAGGCTACAATGGGAAAAAACCTCACTGAGACCTGACGTGCCGATTTCCCCCTCCAGGCTGTGATCCCACCGTACCGGTCTGGGAGCACACATCCCTCGCTCACAGCTGCACGGGAAGTGCGGCCGACGCAGCTCTCTCCGACTGGCAATTAGTCTGTGAGATCACCCATACTCTGAACCTCTTTATAAACAAGGCATGTGCTTCTCCTCACATTGAAAGAATGTACTTGTTAAACACAAGGCTCTTCTCCCTTCGCTATTTGCAGATAGGATTTTTTTTTTTTAATGTAAGCAGAGGCTATTATTTTTTCTAAGTTTCCCGATACAGATTGCTGTCACCTGCTTTAGTATCCCTCAGCAAGCCAAAATCCACTTTCAAGCCCTTACATCTAGAACATGTTTTTTATCCAGTCATCTCCTGCAAACAGATAGAACAACTTCCCTGATGACTTGCACCTTTGAGCTGCTGTCTTGGGAATGGAGGAAGAACCATTTGTCCCAAGAAATTCAGTGATGACAGTGCAGTGGTCATTTTAATGACTGTAATGAGCCTCTTTGGCAGGTAGGTAGAAAGAGGGTATTCTACATTTAGTTAAGTATCTTCTTGGCATTCTTGCTTTTATTTCTTAAATCGATCCTCATTTAGTCCGTCTCTCCTAATAATTAACAGGATTTCAAGATCAGAAAGGATAAAAAGCTAATCTAAAGACAATCTGATATTACAAGAATAAAAACAAAGAAAAGAAACAAACAAAAATAATAATATAGTATACTAAAAACTCAGCTTGCCCCTTGGACTCACTTTTCCCAAAACTTTGGAGAAAAAACCCCTCTGCTTTGGACTGTATCTCAAATTAAAAAAGTCAATCAAGAGATCAGACTGGGGTAGCAAATCCCTAAACCTCTCAGGGAAAATACCACAGTTCTTACAGAACTAGGCATTGAAACTTCATTTGCAGACCAAGAGAAAGTTAGATTTGAGGTGAAAGTGTACTGTTGTTCTAAAATAAAGTTTAATTCAGCATAAATATTCTGTTCACTTGGCTTTGAGAATTAAAGTATAATTAAGACTCACAAAGCAGAGACTCAAAATCCGGGTTGGGATGTATGTGAATGTTAAAAGACAAACCACCAAAAAAACCCCATGACCGTTCATGAGAAGACAGTGTGAATGATCAAGAAAGGCTTAACCCATTAAATACCTAACAAAATGACTCACTGTAGCAGATTTATATTTATACAGTCTCAGAGAATATACTCAGAACAGGAATGATCAATTAATCTGTCAAACTGTACAAAATTAATCTCTCAAACATGTAGCTGTAGGAACAGAGCAGGCCAGCTTGCTGTTTGCATTGCGCAGATAAATCAAAACCAGCCAGAATGGTATCACATTTTAGTTGACCCCTTCCAGCCTTTCACTGACTAGGAAACGCACTTTGTGGCAAATACATTAAAGTCCACATTGAGGTTTCATACAAACATTTTAAAATCCATTAACAGAAAACACGTTTCTTCAAAACACTTTTTTTTTAAAGTCACTAAGTATTGTTTGATTGAGAACAGGTCTGCTAGAGAAGAAGACTTGAAAATTATAGGAAGGCTCACCTCACTCATCCCCCAGCTGGTGAAACTGCCATGAGTACATCCCTCACACAGCTCACGCATAATACCTCCTCTTCAGATTCCCCCCTCCCCAGTTCCATAGATCCAAGCTACTACAAAACCTTTGCGTCAAAGACTTTCTGCTATGGTATCTGTGCAGTGCCTCCAGAACAAAGCCCTGCATCCAGCAGGCCGACAAGGCACCGCTGCAATGGCCATAAATAATAGACCATGTTTTCCATTTTCAAGCAAGTTTCACCCCTAAGGAGCAGCCTGGTGCTGGTGCCTGCATCCATGCCAAAAAGGAGAAGAATGTTACGCAAAGAACTTACATCATGACAGAGAAGTGCCTAGACTTCATTCACTCTTGCATCACGCTCCCAAGCCTCCCCCAGATAAGCCAACCTCCAGGCGGAGCCCTTGGATGGGCTGTTCCCTGCCAAGCCATCCAGAACAACTCCCACAGGTTGGCCCACCTGCCCCACATCATCCCCTGCTCTCTAAAGGTAAGCAGTTCCTCCTGTGAGGCCCCAGCAAGAACACCTGACTCTGAATTTATAAAATCAGAAATAAGTCAAATAGTTGGTGCTGGGAAATGTACTTGTTTCAACTGTAAGGCAAGACCCAAGTGTTGTAATATTAACCAGCATAATTAGGGTTGCCATGAAAGTGAAACCACCTTGTTCTACAGCACTTAACACTTAAAATTGCTTTATTTTGTGCTGCTGATATGCACTTACTTAATGTATTGGGCTATAGGTTTTTCTGCTTCTTCAATATGGATATAAAAACTCTACACACTGATGCATCCAGTCAATTAAACTGGGAGATAACAGTATATCTAAAATATGTCAAGATAAAGTTTATAATAGGTTTAATGCACTTCCGATAGGTCTGAAGTTGCTACAATAGTGCTAATATTAAAAAATACTATGAATCCTCATCTATTAAAGAAAAACCATTAAACTCACGTCTTAGGACTCCTGCTCTCCAATCTTGTTTTCCAGTTAATATGTGCTGATTAAGATGTCTGAGCAGACTCTATTTGTTAAAGAGTTTGTTTTTAATTGGTATCAGCCTCCAGTTTTTTTAACTAGTTTTCAATTTGTCAACTGCCTCCAAGGTTTACACTTGATTAACGATGGTAATTTCCAAGTGTGCTTTCAGCTACAAACCAGGCAAGTGCCCAGAGCACTCCAGGAGCACACGGCTGCCAGCACTGGGGAGTGGCACAGGCACCCAGCTGCCCCACCAAGCCTGGCAGCAGTGACAGTCCCGGTCTGCTTGAGGACAGCAAGGCCTTCCTGGCCATTCCAGCCTCTGGGACTAACTGCCACATCTCCAGATGGATCATGTCACCAGCTCACAATTTCCCGCACTGCTATATAAACTCAGGCCCACTGTACTGCAGCTGAAGATTAAGATGAATTTTAGGCTGCAATCAAGCTGTGCCCTAGTACCAGTTATGTTAGGGATAAACCACAGCTTCCTCCCATTGGGTCCCCATATTGTCAGCTTCTACTCTCATATTCTCACTCTACCTGGTTTTTTGTTTGTTTGTTTGTTTGTTTTAAGTCTTCTTATGATTTTTACTAGATTTATTACTGCTACCACAAACACTACCCTTAAAGGGATGATTGCTTTCTTTTCTCCTACTCCTTGGTGCGTCTTCAGAGAATACAAACAACAAAATACATGTCACCTTTGTCCACTATTTCTACCCAGTGAAACAAAAAACACACACAAAAAATAACCAAGCTAGAAAACTAGCATTTTGTAATCTCTTTCCTTAGACATTACTAAATAAGACAACAAGACGTAATATATCTTAGTAATATAATAATGTTTGGAGCAATTTTTACTGAAATACTTCAGTGCGATGTTTATTCAGCTGTTCTCTTCTGCCCTAGTTTATCACTCCTCAACACTGCACTTTTCATTAACACAGCGTTTAAAAAGTGCCTGCTGTTAAAACTTTAGAGCTGCTGAACAGACATGGATTTTAAACTTCATCTAACTTAGAACATCGCAGGCATCCGTAGCAGCTATGGCACCTTCAGCACTGACTTCCTAAATAAGTATCTCTTCCTACGCTTGTTCCAATAAACAGAGGAGCAACCGACAACCCGCTTACTAAACCCCATGGTATTTTAAGCATGTAAGGGCTCTGAATCCGAGTGACAGCCACGCGTAACGCCACGCCTGGATGCTGGCGGCGAGAAGTGCGGGATGCCTGTGCCGGAGCTCCCGCGGGACACGGCCCAGCCAGCGGCCACCTCCGGTACTACGACCCTATCACCGGGGAGGGCAAGGGAGCATTACATAGCTCGGCTGCAGCACTCTTCCACCAAGATGCTGAGCTTCAGGAGAAGCGGGCCGGCACCCTACCGAGATCGGCACCCACCACAGCGGCCGTCAGGGCTGACACAACCGGCCGGCTCCGTGGAGGCGCAGCTGACCGGCCCCGGCGAGGCAGGAAACGCCTCCGGGGAAAAGCTGCGGCGCGGGCCCACCGGCACCATCCCGGGCGGCTAGGGGGACGAGGCCCGCCGCCCCGGCGGGAGGGCGCTGGAGCCGGTGCCGGGTTAGACACCGGGGAGAACGG
>VYXD01018775.1:304670-321997 GCA_013397195.1 Hylia prasina | reverse complement strand
AAGGGAAAGAGAGTATCTCCTGAGGAACAGCTGAGTTCTGCTGCAATATCAAAAGCAGTGGTGTTAAACTAAAGAAGTGGAATAATCATGAAGTGAAAGGCCAGCCAGAGATTTGCGGTGTTTATCAGCCCTGAAATGAATAGGAGGTCCTGAAGCTGTTTGAGGTTTAAGCTTAAATGGTGGTGTTCTTTACACAAGAGTTCACACTGGGCCCTAGTCCAAGCAGGTCAGAAAAGGGAGCAAGCTCCACTGGCCATCTCTCCCAGTGGCCCAGCACAGCAGCTTCTGCCTAGGCCAGTGACCTGACTGTAGACGTTAACTGGGATACCACAGAACAAACACGTTACTACTTGCATCTCATTTTGCACCTCCCTTTTCTGGGGGAGGATTCCCCTTTTTTTGAAAGAATAAAACATAATTTGCATTATTTTGCCCAAGGGAAGAAATTGAGAGAAAACTACAACTTTACATGATTGAGGCAGAAGAACAGGAACAGAGGCACGACAGGCATTCCACACAATTTGAGTTCTCACGGAAGTGAAAGGGATTCCAGCTGGCACGGAAGGCAATGCTCTCTCTAGGTGTTCCCCTGCCACAGCCCCATACCACTGGGGCACGGTCTCAGTGCCATTGAGGACAGTGTCCCATTAAAATCCTGCCTACCTCTATAGTAAAGGCTTCTCCTGAACGAGGCAAGAGACAAAAGCTGAATTTCCTAGGAGAGATGACCTGGGGCAGGAGAAGGCTTGTTTATCATCTGTCTCTGGAAGGATTTTCAGAACTTCTCATCTCTGAGAATCTCCCCCACGGCTAATTAACCACAAAGAGAAACCACGTCTGAAACCAGGAGTGCAGGCCTCCTGTAATCTTGCAGAATGCAGAGACAGATAATTATCAGCTCATGTAGTGGGGGTTTTATTACAAAATGTCACTGTAATAAACCAGATCTAAGCTTCAAACAAAATTATTTCATCTTGATGGAGACTATTCTGGCAAATTACTACAAAAGCTTTTAGGGAGAACATATAATCCAAATAATTTGCAATCATTGTCAACTAAAAAGGAAAAACAGATCTTTGTAGTCACAGATTACATTTACTGATGCCTTAAAAGCAGTTTTTCTCTAATCTCTGACAACTTCACTGTTGCCCATCACACTAGGAACATGACCATCTTTTGCAGCCTTGCTTGGAGCTGTGTTTTTCCTTTTCTTGTAGCTGTGTTTTTAACTACTTGCATTGTGATCATCCCCCTTCCTTCTACTTGGTGTCAGAGGTGCCAGGGTCATTTCCTAAATATTTTTTAATTAAATATTTAAATGCTCTTTGAATAGAGGAATTAAGACCAAATACATAACATGTCTTTGTAGGCTGCTGCATAACCTGTATGTGAACAAAAAGTTACAGCTGAGGACCAGAGACTAGAATATGACCAATAAAGAGTGATGTTTTTATACAATATATATATAAAATGGTTTCTTACTGAGGTTAAAAGCCCAATTCATCCCCAACAGATTGTGGTGAGGTGAGCATTGTAAAAAGCCTGAGCCCAGAACAGCATTTTTGCAGCCTGACAAGATACTCTAGCCTGGGCAGAACTGAACATAGTAGGGGCTCTGTATGGTTATTTCTTTCAGCCAGGCTGTGTGTAAACATCTGGATTGCAGCCTGTTACAAATTACTACACTTGCTCAGAATTCCTTCAGCTATGAAAATGAGGATTAGGAAAAATGGACAAACTGATGCACTGATCACAATCTGTCCTAATGGATCTTTATAATAAATATTGCTAGTCAAAGCAGTCGTCAGAGAGAAGGAAATGTAGTTTGAAGTTACTTGATGTATAAAGTTCTCTTCTTTAACTAATTGCTGGTATGAAGCAAAATAAAAAGCTGAGTCAGGTGTAAAATCCATTCAAATCATTGAAATACCTCTTTTTTGAAAACCTCAAGCTCTAAATGACAGTAAAATGGGATATATAAATGTGATATACCAAAACCCAATCTTTTGCTCATAGCTAAGAAAGTGACACTAATAAATATGTACATGACCACTGGATATTCAAAAATTCATAAGTAATACTTTCTAAAATGAATATAAATCATAAATGAATATGCCATATAAAAACCTCTGTACTAATAACACACATCTGGGTTAACTTATCCACTCCTATGGGTTTCTGTGGGATTTTGGTTCAATGCATATGTTATTTTATAAAGATTTTGATTTGTGTTCCCCATACAACTTTACTATATATCAAGGTGAGAATGCTTGCCAAAAATAGTTAAAATGTTTAATGGCTTAAAAACAAATAACCAAATTTAATGTCCAAAAGAAAGGACTAAATAAACTGAAAAATTAAATAAAAGTAACTATCTTTTAAAAGTAAAATAAACAAAATTAATTACAAATACCTGCTAGGACTGCACATAGCTAACCATAGTAGACCTTGCTTGAAAAGAACAAGGTGGCATCAGCTGACTCCATGATTTGTTCCTTAGGTTAGAGGGGAAATAAAGAAAACATGGTTTCTAGGCACTTAAATTTTCCTGTTTAGAAAAAACTTACTGGTTTATTTAATAAGCTGGAACTGTGCTTTGAAATCAAGAATTTCCAAAATATTCTGGTGTCCTTTGGCAGCTTTTAACTCTGAGCCCAAAAAAAAAAAAACCAAAACAAAAAAAACCCCACAACCAACTAATTTACATCAGTCAGATTAGAAAGATAAGTTGAAGGTGAGATTTATGCTGCTAGGACTTGCTCCAGAATACAATGAAGTCAACAGAAAAGCTTTCCTTTCCATGAGACCTTTAATATATTTTTCCTAACATGAAAACTACTTTTTTTTAGTCAATCCTTTGCTTGGAGAGGCGTTGCATTAAGGCAACTATGACATTAATTTCTTCCTCTTGTGGAAGTTCTTTATAATACAATAGTTTGTACATATTCCAGAGTAAATCTAGGAAGACTTTAAGTTAGTATGAGGAACAGTGTAACTTTTCCTTAATTCTTCAAAGACTAAAAGCACTTATGTTACCAGTTAGAGAAAAATCCCAACAGAGGAACTGAGAAACGGTCACCAAGTGAATCAGCAAATCATACACAGCTGCAGCAATGTTAATGGTAACCAAGGACAAAATATTCACAGCCAGCAAGACAACCAGTGCAGTGGTCTGTCTGGTTTGGCAGGGAAGGAGAGTATTATTTTCCTCTGAATTTTAATCCAACACTTTTATAAGCATTACATTCATGAGCAAAGGGAGAGCAATGCACAAACCAAAGACAGAAACTGTGTATAATGTGACTATCCTTACTGTGTGTATATACACCAGCTTTTTCCTACTGGATAGGCCATTTTTTTTCTTTGAATTCAGATTTGTCTTTGCATGCTGCCTTTCCTCACCTCAAGATCTTTGAACCCACTGGCAGATATTAAATTTGGTGGGCACAAATATTAAGTTCCTACAACATAGTGTGTTCCTACAACATAGTGCAGAAAAGAAAGGCACGACAGTGCCCTCATGGGAGGAAATTCCAGGGCAGGAACTCCACAGTGTCCAGTGTCCATTTGTCATGTGTCACTGTGCCTGAGCAACAATGGAGAACTTGGAGGCTGATAAGGGAATAGAGGAGGGAACTGGAAAAAAGGACAGGTGAGACATTTATAGTGGTGACACAAGGGAATGCGAGGAATTTGCATTTGTAAAAATACAAATATGCAAACCTGTAGGAAATACAGCTTCATTGGTTTTGCTGTCCACTGAGTAAATGTTTAAGTAGGGCTGCTGACAACATTGATGCCATTGAATAGATGCAAAAATATGATGTCCTTGATCCTGTCATGGCCCTCCAGACTGAGAAGTGTGCAAGGCCCTGCTGACCCTGTAGTCCAGGCAGGAGCTAGAGACAATTTATGCAATTTATCCACTAAACCTGCAATGAATTCTGCATTGGGGGGTCCCCAGAAAATAAATCTTTTTTTAAAACTTAAAAAGATAGCTCCCACATGCTTGTACATCTTATTCTAAATAAACACTAGAAATGTTCAAATTAAAATGCAAAATGAGTAGGGCAGGCAAAGCAGTTAAAAATATGACACATCCTCCTACCTCCTCTGCCCACTATGTCCTTGCATAATGAGTCCTTCTACATGACTTTAGTAAAACAAATGCATGGGGTTTTATGCTGTGTTCTGAGCATACCAAACACCTACTGAGCCTCATGTATTTGATGACTGCAGGTATGTGACCAAGGGACAGCAAACTGACCACTTCTCTCTGATCCCTAGGAACTTCCTTCTATCCCCTCTGAGAGCAAGGGGTTTAGCAAAACCAGCATTCAAGCAAGAAATTCTTTACTATTATTGTCCCTTACATGCACAAAAGAAATGCATATATGGTCAGATGTCCCTGCTTTCCTAATTACTAGTCAATGACTTGAGGTTGATGGGAATTTAAGTTCTCAGCTTTTAAAAAAATTAAATTTCTGACAACAGCTTTTAAAGGAAATACTATACCACTGCATGGCAAAATATTCCCTGATCAAAAGAAATCTTAATTGATTTCCTTTAGTTCCGTGTTCTACATATGGAAAGACTATTCAAGAAAATTACTTTTGATTTTATACATTACTATGTATTCTTCTCCTTTAATACAAGCACTAGCTCTCACAATTTATATGGCTTAAAAAAATGTTGATAACTCAGAGCACTTTTCACCTGAACTGGTTTTTGTTTTAATTGGATGCAAGTGCAGTCATGTAGTCTTGTCTCCCTGGTTAAATTCAGATCTTCTACAATGTAGCCTTGTAAACCTAAACCAAGACTAAGGCATTTTTGTTTAGTACCTGTAAATTTAAGTGACACAAGCAGTGAAATAATCTTTTGTGCTGAGGAACACATTGCACCAAATTCGGACCAAGGCTAGCTGCTGACTTCAGAGGCCTCACATTTAACTCTTTGGAGCTGAATTTGCCTCAGTATGAATAAAAGCAATAAATGTCACTTTTCATAAAAGGGATTCAGAAGGGAGTCACAGTTAGCCAAGCCATCTTCCCTCTTTTCCCTTAGAAAGCATACTGATCTTTTTATTCTGTATTTCCTCTCAGGACCTCCAACATAACTGTTAGGTTGATCTTTTAATTTCTTGGTTAATAGGAGAACATCCAAGCAATACCAGTAGTTGAATTTAGTTTCTAGGTGAATTTCAAATGGGTCCCTCCCCTCAAAGTGTGAAAAAAATGAGCAGTTTACTGATGCCCTTTTCAAACTCTCGAGATGATATCCTCACTGTAAAGAACAAAGGACCTGAGTACTTATGTCTCAGTAAGAGGATTGCCACAGACTTCAGCTACACTGGGACTCAAAGCAATATCTCTGATCAAAAGTGATTGTGAAATAAATAGAAACTTTTTTGACAAATTGAAGGACTGAGCTATTGAAAACGTGCTTAGGACAGGTAAACTATATTGCCAGTCATGCCATGGAATAGTAATAGCAGATTCAATGCTCTCTGATAATATTAGAGGACAAAGTTACATATTTTTTTCAATTTTTGTATTCTCTTTTCTGGTTGGAAAGAAAAATCTTTAATAATATCCATGAAATATTTTAGATATTTTCTTTTTAGGGCAATCAGTGCAATGTGAGATAAAGTACTTTACTTCATGTAAAGGTGCAAATTGTTACAGAAATACTGTACACAGCTGTTTACTTGTTTCCTACAATATCCCAGTTATTACAATGTATTTAAGGCAGCATATTGTAGTATTCTCAGTGGAAAGCTTCAGAACATCTGTTTATTTCAGAGTCTGCAACTGAAGATAAAAATAAGAAACAAAATCTCAGAAGATATTAATAGTTACCTACTTACCAAGCTCATTAATAAATTCATTGGATTCTTCCACAGCACTGTTTCTTTTCCAGAACTGTAAACAAAATTACTGACAGTGAAAAAAAAAATGTTTAGTTTTCAACAGAATGCTAATTTAGGTTTGAAGGACCTGATTCTGCAGTGTGTACTGCCCTAAAGTTCTATTACAAAAACTGGGGACAGACTTCAGGCAAAGACCAGGTCCTACACTGGTGGTTTGTGTTTGGCAAGGATTGAGAATGGATAGCTTATATTAAGCTAGTTGCCATGATATAGCTATTGTGACACAGCCTTGTTTCCAGAAGCAGCTCCTGTAAGGCAGAAAGATAGAGAAAGTTTGTTCCTTTCATTTAATTTCTTATTTTTCCCAAAGCATCTTTCTCAGTCTGTAACAGAATTATATAGTCAAGTATAAGAAAATGGACCTCAGCTATTTGTATATGGCTGGGGAATAACACCACTCCCAGGTGCTGTTCCAGTGCAGGACAGCTACTTGTTTTCCCTAAGTCTGTTTGGAAGTGCTGGCAGGATGTAAATGACCCTACAAAGGAACTTCTCAAACAGAAACAAAGGGATATTGAACTGTTTCCCCGTTCTGATTTTTCCACTGCCTTATTAGACAAGGTCAAGCTTTCAACCATATGCTACTACACCTCACTAAAGTTAAGGTATTTTGGAGGCGAAGTGGAAAAAGGGAGCAAACTTGACGAATGCTATCAATTCAGAGTACCCAAGTACTGCCAGAAAAACTGTGGTGTTAAGTTAAACATTCTGATTTAGTGTCACTACAGTGCATAAAAGAGTAACTGCCTCTAGTGTTTTAGCTTTGCAGTAAGGAACAGCAAAGTGCCTCCTTCTCATGTCATTGAGCTGAGAGCTCCCAGGGACCGGGCTGGACTCGCTCTCTGCTTGGCACCGTGACTGAAAGTGCCACCTGATTCCACCTGGCTGTTCCCTCCTGCTGCACAAAGAGCACGGGTTCCTCTGCAGTGGTTAATAAAGCATTTCAAATCCAGCACTTCTACTCTAGGAGACAGCCAGAATCTCAATCCACCTCTAAATTTTTCAATGAAGCTTTTACAGTATTTCCATTGTTTTAGTCTCTTGCAGATTGCGATCTATTTATAACAGCTCAGCTATTTCTAAACCTCAAGCAGACAGAAAACTGATGCGTCATTGCAAGGATATGCCTTTGAAATGGCTGGGTGAGAAAAGAAAAAGAAATCCAAAATGCAGGAAGGTGACAAAAGTAGAAAAATAATAATCCTTGTCTATGTAACACTATTAACATTCCCCTTTTCTGTCATATCTCCTGACTTCCTAAATCAGCACATCAATGATGAATTCCAAGTATCTGTTCTTTTTAAAGTCATTTACTAATTCCTTTTCTTCTTTCCCTTTTCTTCCCCTATAAATAGCTCTATAAATAGATGAGTGAAGGCCTGTTGCCTGCAGGGTTGGGTGATTTTATCTGCTTTTAGGATGTACAACCTAGCTCCCTGAGGATTTCTTGTATTGCTACAGCATGCTGTTAACTGTTAGTTACCAGAAGGTTCAAAACTGTCAAAGCACCTATGAGGGAGGGAAAAAAAATAAATTATATGTGCAAAACCAATTGCAAAGTAAGTAATGATTCTATTTTAGCATAATATATGGCTTTATTTTTTTTACACGTAGAGAAATTCAGACATGGATTTTGTAAGATTTACAGGGAAAAAATCAAGATGTTCTCCTGCTTTCAAAAAGAATATGTTAGTGTTAGAAAAGTTCCAGGAAGGTGCTCAGAAGTTTGGACTGACTTCTCTGCCTGGAACAGCTGAGTAGTCTAGTATTCACCAGTCAGGAAAAGAGGCTAATTAGCAAGGATATAGCAGTTCTAAAAAGTCCTGAATTGGAGAAAGCAAATTCATTTACTCTTTCTTCTCATACATGGAAAACAAAACATCAAATGAAGCTATGAGGAGACCTGTCCAAAACTTGCAAAGATACTGTGGATGCTAAAGGTTTGTCAAGGGCCAGCAAAGGAATGTCAACAGAAGAGAAATCCCCAGGTTACTGGATTTTTTGTTTCCAAGACCTGTAATCTTCTGGGGAACAACTAAAAGATACTAGAAGAACAATAAATTAATAGTTCTCAAAAATTTTGTATCACAATTTATTTCCCCTTCAGTTTTTCAAAATATCTTACATTCTTATAATTAAATGTTTCAAGGTTTTGCAGCTCCCCTTTGGGCCACAGGTGGTTTCATGAGCCCTGCAGTTCCCTGGGCCACCATGTGGCAAGTGTCACTGATCCTCATACTTTGCCTTAAAAATAATTTACAGATGTACTGAGTTGGGAAAGAATTTTTCCTATTCCAGAATGGCAGAGCCATTCTGATTTATTTAAAGCAGCAGCATTTCCTATCTGAGTGACAGAAGGAGAAGCCAGAGCAAGCTATCAGCAGCTGGCCCCTCCTTGTCATCAGCTGTATCAAAGTCAGGAGAGCAGTAGTCAAATGCTCCTCATGTCTTCCACAGCCTTGGCCACTGATAGCAGGAACAGCAGGGAATGTTAAAGAAAGCCCAAGGTCTCAGTTTCTTCTTTCTTTACAGCATGTGTACTGAATAACACAACTATGGAGAGTGCAAATGCCATCAGCTCTGAACTGTAGGGGGGTTTTGTTGGTCAGTTTGAAGTGGAATAAAAAAGTTAAACAATTAAGCTGAACACCATGGAGTACAATTGTGAATCAGCCCTCCTGATGCCTAAAAACCCTTCATACAGCACTCTCAGAAGAAAGACTTCAAATCTTGAAAATTCTCCAGTAAACTGTGTTATTTGTAATTTTCATTGGCAAAAATGAAAATGTGGATAGACACAAATGTATGTGACACATAAGTTGTCTGTCTCATATTTCTCACTTTCTAAATTAGCAACTTAAGCATAAGCTACCAAATACTGGATAATACTGGAAATACTGGAAAATACTGGAAAACAATTTCAAAATCTTCAAACTGCAATATATTTTAAATTTTGACCCAACAGCACCAAATTTTAAGTCAATACAGTATCACTGAAATAGAATGCAGTAATCAGTTTACAAAACCTGTTTTATCTTACTCATCTTTAGATTTAAAAGCTAAACAAAACTGGTAAGCCTTTGGACTCGAGCAGGGTGGGGGTGATCCTCCAACAACGGTGGCTGAACAAATATACACAGTTTATACAGAAAAGGTGCAAGAGGAGGAAATGGATATTGGAAGGTTAGTTACTAATTAACCCAAGCCTATCCAGGAAAGGGAGACAGAAAGTGAACTAAACTGCAGTTTCAATTTAGCTACTTCCTGAGCTAAAGCTCTTTAGAAAAACGTCTGAACTATAGTTTTTTCAGAGATAAGTATACAGTACTCACGTTCTACGTGTTAGGTGTGAAAGGTTATAACAGATCTGCAAAGGGTTCCTCCTCTTGAACAGGAAAAGTGAAGGTTACACAGTGGGGTCATTGCAGTCAAGTTTCCAGGTGTTGAAGTCACATCTGGAAGGGAGAATGTTTTCCTCCACCTTCCAGAATTAGCACAGATATGCCGGAGAGAACTGCTCCGGTTGTTACTATGCAGTGACAAAGTCACAACCTGCCGCTGCAGTCATTCTGTGGTAATTATGGTACCTACAAGCACTATGACTGATTACTGTGAATAAGTAACAAAAGCAAATGAGTCCCTGGGAAACAGACAGATGATTGCAAATACCCTACAACCACCTGAAATGACATACTGTATAAACATGATGGAGTTTGGGGCTTTTTACTTCCGTAAATATAAATACTAAGTCTTCTTTTTTTTTTTTTTTTTTAAACTTCAAAAGTAAAGAAGGTGGGAAATTCTTAAATAGGTGGGATATTTCCTTAGAATAAAAGATAAATTGAGAGAGTCGTGGGGAAAGGAGTGTGGCTGAGTGCATTTTAGTACATGGAGGATTTGTTTGACCTGAGCTAAAAAAATAGGCTCATTTCCTTGTGCAGATCTGGGTAACAGCTGACAGGTGGCAGTGTTACAGGCTCACATGTGAAGCCATGGTCAAATTATCTGCTTGGAAAGAGCATACATCCCTTGTAACAGTGACCGTTTTAAATATCAGTTTATAACAGTTCACAGAACAGTCTTCTTTCAGTTATAACTGGAAAATATATTCCATGTGTTGATTTGTAAAGCAACACAGAAATTCAAAGCATCTGAACCTTCTTCTTCGGGATTCCATAATCCTGGGTCATTGTGCTATGTGGCTTTTTTTCTGGTACATGCACTGGAAACATATAGATAAACTGTATTTATGTTTTATCCCACTAATAGGAGCAATGACAAGAAGCCATTTGTTATCACCAGTGTATGGTGTCCTACTGTGTAAACTAAAAGGTTAATGTTGATATTACAATGAAACAGATTACTTTCTTTACTTCACAGAAGTGAGAACTAAAATAGAATAGTGAAAAGGCAACAAAGTCATTTCTCATTGCCTGCTTTTTCAGGCTATTTGAAATATGCTGAAAATTGTAGGTTGCTGTTGTAATTGAGGTGACAGACAGCTGTACCTGCAAAATTCAGCTGTCTCTCACTAGGAAGGTCACTGGTGAATATTCCTTACTAGGTCAGTGGTGACTATTCCAAAAGGCTCACAAAAGCTAAGGGATGCCAGTGGCAACACAGGAAAGGAAATAAACAGATCAAATGTGTTTCATGATTCTCCTGCTCAGTCATGGGGAAAAAAAATTCCATTAACATTTCAAATTGAAAATGGATTTCTCTCTTTTTTTTAACATAAAGTTTCTGCTTTCTTATGAAATTATTTAAATTTAGCATAAACCAAATAATAGATGTTTTGTCTTAGTGCTGGCCAGAACTTTCTCTTCTTTATTTTTTAGGCTACAAATGCCAATAAAATAATTTTTCAAAGGTCTTAAATTTACAGAATAGCATCTCAGACTAATTCTACATGGTGCAACATCTCCTAGGCAGAAGTACAGCCTTTAATTACATGCTTTAATTTCTTGGCAGGTCCCAGATTGAAACCCTGCTGTTAACTCCTGCAGTTAACTGTACAATAAAGCACCTTCTCACTCCTAGAGCCTGAAGAAGTGCTCTTAGCAACAGCTCTATAAGGGAGTGCCTGCATTTTTCTTGGCAGACAGAGGTGTGTCAAAGTATGACTCAATCACCTTGAGTTCCATGTTATTTCTGAAATAATTACATATATTCCCATGGAGGGCTGGTAGCAGCATGAGCCTCTGCTCCAGCCTGCTATTGCAGACCCACAGAGAGTGATGGACTGGCTGGGCCTGGACAGGAGAACCAGTGGCACCACGAAATCCATGGAGCAGATGCAAGACTGAGATTACAGAGAGGAGCTAATGAGACTATGGATTTCCTTTGGAACAATTTAAATCTATGTTGTGCCCTGCCACAGCTGCCATTGCCTTTCTTCACTGAGCAGTATATCCCTAGGGAAGTAGATCCACTCAATAAGTGCGCAAGGAACCAAGCACTCTGTCACTGCCATTGCAAGTTTGTTTATGATCCAGAGTGACCATATTTCTTTCTTGAAAAAAACAAAACAAACACTTCTCCTTCTGACTTGCTATACATCCTTCTGCCAGGTTAATCGTTATACACAGACCTGATAAACTGAGCTGCATTGAAACTCATGATTATCCCATATTGAACCCGAATAATTTATACTTTGAACAGAATATATCTGCAGCAGTGACAGATGCTTATTTAATAGCTTAAAGGCCTCTGTTTATTCTACTGTCCTATTTTTTCCCTCATTTTTACGTTCTCCACTCTGCTCTGCTGTCCTTTGCATCATCTGTGTCATTGAGATATCTTTCCTTAGGCAATGTTCAAGTCATTATTTTATGAACAGTTTTCACTCTACTCCCACATGAAATAAAACATAAAGAAATTTTGAAAAATATTCTAAATGTTGACTATTAAAACAAAATGTAGATCTTTTCAAGTGAAAATAATACGTGTGTGAGCTTCCAGACTAGAAACACAGAACAGTTTGAATATACCACATCCATTTAATAAGATACTGACTGTCACACTGTCAGCCAAAGTGCCCTGCTGAAGAGCCTCACTTTAACTTAGAGTAACAAATTCCTGAAGTAAATATCTGAAGTGCTCAATTCCCTGGTCTTCCAGAAAGCCACTAATTACCATCAAATGCTTTTGTGCTTAATTCGCTATGATTCTGATGGAGACAAAATAGGTAACCAGTCATTCACTACAACCCCTGAGAAGGAAGCAGATGGTTCAGGACCAAAGTGTGTGACAGTCCAGCTGAATAACAGACAAAACAGGGAGGCCAAGAGAAATCTTACATACAGGACTGAGCTCCTAAAATAGATTTTTAATGATTCTAAATGTTTGGGTTTTCATTTTTTTTTTCCTGCTTCTTGAATAATATAATTCTACCACAACAGATAGATCATACAAGGAAAATTTCAGGCTAATGGTAGTTGGCAAGATAAGCATATAATCTGCATTTAAAATCTGATGTACATTCATCGATATAAAAGGTATGAAAAGCACTACCTCCAAAATTAACTGAATCAATGCTAAATATGAGGTAGGATTACAAGCAGGCCAATAGTGCTTCAAAATACTACTGACAAAGGAATTGCTGCAATGTTTTAAAGTAAATCAGTCAAGTGACATGAACTTAATATTTGGAATATTGTCCCTCCTCAGGCTGGGTATGTAATTCCAGTACATTATAATTATGAGCTACATACAATTCAGTGGAAGGTTAGAAGGATATATTTAAAATATTATTCACTATTCATAAATAAGACTTTTAAAACACCAGGATGATTAGTTCCATTAAGGTTACATCTCCAGTGATAGGGCTCTAGCTCTTGCTAACAGCAGTCCATCAGCTGATCTGTCTGTTGTGTCACATGCAGATGTGTAGGCTTATTCATAACTTCTTTTGTTTCTGAGCCTAAAAATTATGCCTACATTTGCCATCCAACTCTAAGGTAAAATTTCCAGAGCTACAGGAGATAAGCTGTTGAGGAAGGCACTGAAGTCAGCGAGCCCAGTTCCCAGGCTTGAGGCTTCTACTCACTAGAAGAAAATTACATGTCCTGCACAATATTTTTTTTCAGGTATCTCCAATACTTTCAGAGTCGAATTTCATTATTTGACTGTTACTGCATCTCTGAATCATTAAAGACCACATCCTGCTATGAGATTCGGCATCAGCAACATATATGGAAGGTCTGATGCTGGTGAGAAATCTAGTCAAAACCAATGTATGGGTAGAGTTATGGCTTGAGAAGAATGTGTGCAACTAACCCTTGTGAGGACAACATTGAGGAGGATTATATATTATAAAATCTGTATTTCAGATAGCTAAGTCAAACCAAGTCAGAGACTCATAGCTGTTGAGGACCCTTGGTTCTTGGAGTCTATCAGAGAGATTTCTTAAGGAATAGCACTACCACTTTGCACTCTATATCGCAAGTCTTGGAAGCTGTTTTCCTTACTAGTTCCACTGCTATTTTCATGTAATACAAGCAAAGCACCTCAAATAACAACCAGTTAACACAAATAAGCTTGATTTTAATTTCTTATAGAAGCACACAGAGTAAATCTTGAATTAACTGATATTCTGGGACAGTGCTATTTCAAGAGGTGCAACAGGGACAGTATTTTGAAATACAGACCCACATGGTGTGAACACCACATGTCTTTTTCTCTTCCTACATCCAGGCAGCTCTGACTCTCACAGAAGCAAGCACACACACTGAGAGCAGAACAGCAGACGCGATGACACAATGAGATGCAATACAGATATCATTTGCTAAGCAGACTCCTGAAGTCTGAAAGGCAAACTTCCCTGCCATCACTCGCTTCATATTCCCTGCTTCATCCTTTCCAGACCTGGGAAACTCAAGAATTATACAGCCAAAGACACCCTCAGCAGTGAGATATCTTTGGGGTATTTTTTTGGTCCACTAGAAGTTAACTGTCCTACCAAGAAAAAATGCACTTTCCTCTAGCCCCATTCCCACACACACTCCCTACAGCTATTTCCACCTACACTACAGCTCTTTTTAACTGTGTTTGAAAATCTGAGAGCGAGAGAAATGTGCTGCTGCTGCTGGTGCTCCTCCTCCTCAGGTGGGCGGGTTGGTAGCTGGTCAGTTTTCTGCAGCATTTCTCATTGCTGAACGCGTGGGAGGCTGAGAGCAGAAAGGGAAGGAAGCGGTCCGCTTAGGAAGAGAGGCGTATCAAAGAGAGTGGGAAGCAAATAGCCCCTTCCCACCTGCACATGTGCAATTATATGCAATTGAAAAACTAACACAATAGATCTGCAAGCAGAGCTTTCTAAGCTGTAGTCCTAAAAAGTATCAAACAGCTTGGGTCTCAAAGCCAAAGTCGGGGGTGACCAGATCTCTGGGAAGATGGCATTTTTCACCCACGGAGAACAGGCTCGTGGGGAGGAAAAGGAGGAGGGAAGAGGGCGTTCCTTACAGTTATGGCTTCGTACGTAGGCGGAGGGTGGTTCGGGGAGAGGAGTGACAGATTGCTTGTGGCAGCAGGGAAGAAAGATGTAGGAGGGTGTTTGCCCAGGGTCCCGTCTCACCCAGGGGGTTCTGACAGGGTGGCTGCAGCACGAGTGCTATGTCTAAGCCGGGGTGGTGGGAGGAGAGGAACTCACTGCTGGACGGACCTCGCTTGTATCTTCTCTCGTCTCATCAACACGGCAGCATCTGCAGCAGCAGCACCCAGCCACTCCCACACCTTCCCCGGTGCTCTCTGAGGCCAAAAGAAAATGAGAACTACTTCGCTCACACAGTTGCATTATGGATTTGCTTTCAGCCTTTTCCAAACACTTTCTAGCTCCCCACTGATAAAATGCAAATTAACTGGTGAAGAAAAAAAAAAAAAAAAGTTGATTTTTTTTCCCCTGCCTCACACACTTTCTTGTCACAGGAAAAATTCACTACTGCCTGCCATTAGCTGTATGCCCTCATTCGAAACCTATGATTTCAGATGTTGTATGGTTGCATTATCTGAAAGGTCTCTGACCAAAAGCCCTGGGGAAGGCATGCTGTTTGCATGAGGTTACTCAGGCTACAGACAAAAGCCAAAATTTGTTTCTCCGTATTACACAGGTGTTTCAGTCCTTCCCTGGGTCGGCCTGCTGTTAGAGAGTGAAGAAATAGATTTGTTTTCTGTTTATTTTAAGTCTACTTCTGCTGTCAGTGACGTCCCTGGAAGACTCTACTGCAGACCTGAGCCTTTTCTATTAGGTACCCAAGCTGGCGCCAGGAAATTCCAACCTGTGTCACCTGTTTGAGAGAGCTCCAACTGAGTTGGACTGAGAAATAACAATGTGAGGGTTGTTTGTCAGCACAGTAATAACCAGTTAGCAGGCATGAACTGGAAATTCTCCCATTCTGTTCCTCAAACCTTCACAGACTCATTTTCCCTTAACCTTCACACACTGTAAGGATGAACTTACTACCCACAGAAATCCAGAAATGAGATCCCAACTGTCAGACCAGCAGAGGGAAAGACTGAATTGACAGCAAACCTGGAAACAGCAGTATCGGACATGATGAAGTACTTGTACCATTTGTTATCTGGTCTTGGTCAACTACTCTGGGAGCTCTCAGAGGCAAATGTGAGGCACAAATTAATGGTTAACTAGGGGCGTACAGGTGGCACACAGCATACAGCTGAGCTGCTCTTGGAATCCTTAAGAGCAAGAGCTCCCATATTCTAATTCTATTAAAAAAAAAAAATCCCCAAACAAAAAAACCCCAAACCCAACAACAACAACAAAAAAACCCCACCAACAACAAAAAACCAAAACAAAACCAGACACAAAACCTGAAAACATCTGCTCAACTCTAAAGACCTCCTACAGTCTGCAACTTGTTTTCTCTTTTCAAACCTGCTGAACTCGCTGCCAGGAAAATTCTCCAGGGGGAGGAATTACAACCTGCTTATCCTTCTGTCATTGTACTTACACACTCTCAGTTTTCCCAGCTTGGTCCAGTATTGTGCACCCCTCTTTGCCAATAGTAAAATAATCCATAAACTCCCAGGTTAAAGGTCATCTCATTCTGCTTATTCTCAGGCAACTCCATTATTTTCACTCTTTTTCCACTACATACTTAGAGAACATTTTTATTTACTTTTTATGAAGCATTTTCACTTTGATATCCCACTCTGAAAAAAAGTGGGGTGTGCAGGAGGACTGTTGAAAAACAGGATTATATCTGAGTTGCTTTTTGGACAGGACTGCAGTCAGCTAAATGGCTGTGAAAAAATAGCAATTTTCCAACACCTATGAATCCCCTGCCCCTAAAAAAAACTATAGGTAAATTCAAGCCATCACCAGCAGGCTGAAAAATGAAGGCTTAAGGAAGATGGCTCTTCTGTTACCACCCCTTCTTCATGAAAATGACTTAAAAAAAAAGATAAGGGAAAGAATTTAAAGAAAACATTAAGCATAAATTCCTTGTCAGTACCGTGGAGAGAAATCAGTAGTTGTCTCAAGGCAAGGCTTGCTGTTACTTCATAGTTTACAAAGGAGTAGGCCCAACTGTGTCCTAAATCAGACATACAGCTGGAAAACCGGAAAGGGTTTACATCATTATTTACACTGAGGACAGGAGGAGAAGAGATCAAAATCAGCATAAGTAAAAGATGAATCAGATCACCAGCTTCAATTTTGGACCCCCAGAAACACACATCCTCTGTAATCATGTCCTGATCACAGCCTTGCCCATGTGCAGGTGGAATTTCTTAGGCGAGTTCCAGGGGTTTCAAACAGCCTCCACCTGCTCTTAGCCAAGGTTAGCTTCCACACACCCATTTCTTCATTTTCACAACAACGCTAACAAAGAGATTATCCCACAGAAAAGGTCTTTTTGTATTTTTCTGTGAAATGTAGAGACTCAGTCACTACAGAAAATGAGAAACAAAAATGTTACCTGTTTATCAAACTCTTTAATTAGTAATGCCTGGATGAGAGCTGCAGAGTTATCCTCAAAAATATTTTTTTAAATACGTATCTAAGTCAGGGTTCAGGTTTTTGACAGCTGTGATAATTTGGTGTCATTTAGCCTGGTTTAGATTTAATTGCATGGCACTGGGTACAAAGCAGCATACAGGGCTGTCTGTATGCAAGATGACACCAAGAAGCTGCATCATTGATTATCAAACAGCCTTTAGGTGAAAATTTGAATGATCTGGCTCACCTAATGAATTCTTGCAATTAATTAGTTTGCAGTAATTAAATCAGTGCCTGCAAAAGCACCTCATGTCCTGTTCTCAGTTATTTTTTGCTCACATAGTATAAGACTGAAAACTGAGACTGCATTAATAGAGAAATGTTCTGCGTTTGTGGGGGGGGGTTTTGTTTTGTGGGTTTTGGTGTGTTGTTTTTTTTTTT